>CABFWB010000121.1:487163-502063 GCA_902151455.1 Timema bartmani | reverse complement strand
GCCTATTTTAACACTCTCTTTGTATTTATGTTATGGCAATGTGTGTATTCATACGCACAAGCGGTTATATATGACCTACCCCTTTCCTCTTGGACCCCTTGTCGACAGTGTCAAACCAACTAATAGAAAGACTCCTGGGAATATGATGTTGTGAAGGCTGGCTTCCTATTGGGTATAGGGAACTAGCGTCATAAGATCTTTTCAATTCTACAGAGTTGATAAAAAAAAAAATTGAAAGCGTTACATCAACATTATTTCTGAAAGCACGTGATTTTCCATGGATGAAGTATTAAAAGGATAATTTACTTATAGCACTTTAAAGAAAATTACACTTCATCCATTAGTTTTTGAATAATTTAATGGGGTCCAAAACACTATCATTACAAGCTAAACTGCCGGGGAGATCGAGGTTCGAATCTCATTCATGTGAACTGTGGATGGTTTTTCCTAAATAGTTTTCCACTCTTCCTCCATGCAAATGCAGGTTCACTTCCTTTAAAGTCAACCTTCCCAATTCCTTTGGCAATAGCATAATTAGTACTTAAGCATATAATCCGAACAGGTAGTAAGACGCGGTGCTAAAATTAAAACTACATCATTAGTCAAAGAAACAATATTAATTAAAAACTGTTTTATCGGTGAACTTTCAAATTAGAGAAAATGCCAAAATTATTGTGATTTAGTTTAACAATTATGACTTTTTATTGGTTTATAGCCACTTGCTACTAATATTGTGAAAAAATAAATCTATTATTTCTTTCTATACCTAGATGTAAAATACTGGGCACATGGAATAAGGCGTCATTCTTGTCTAGTCTGGTTTGGCAGTAAAGGAGAGATTGAGGCTCAAATCCTGGTCAGATGTACTGAGGTAATTTGTTCAAATTTTTTCCAACTCTCCCTTTAGACAAACATTAGTACATTTTCTCCAAATTCCACCTTATGCACATCCTGTCCTATTAGTAGTATGATGCAGATAGCTCAGATGGGCAGTAAAATGCAATACACACACACAATTTTTATTTAAATATGGATTACATACCAGGCTGGAAACTGCTTCAATTTTTTGCTTGTCAATGTAATGCACTTTGTAGTTTCATGACCTTCTACATGTATTCAAATAACATTTTTTCAAATGATTGTATAAAAGGTATTTACTTACTTACCATGGCATTAGGGACTTGAAAGTTCATTGCTGCACTTACAAAAGTACACCACCTATCCCTATTTTGAGATAGTTCTATCCAGTCCACCTCATTAAATTCTCTGTCTTTCAGGTCCTTTCTAATATTATTCTCCCATCTGTATTTATATCTTTACACTGGTCGCTCCCCATTGGGTTTACCAGTCAGTACCCTGAACAAGTTTATAATTTCTTCCATTTGAGCTTAATGTCCTGCCCATCGTAATCTGATTGATTTGACTACCCTAACAATTTCTTGTGATAAGTACAGGGTATGTAACTCAAAATTATGTAACCTCATCTACTCCCCAGTATCTTCATCCCTTTATGGACCAAATATCTTCCTAAGCACCTTGTTCTCGAACACCCTAAATTTCTTTTCATCATGTAAGTTAAGAGATCAAGTTTCACACCCATAGACAACTGATAAAACTATTGTTTTGTATATTTGGAGTTTAATATTCCTTGATAGCTGGTGACTTGTCACTTCATCACACCTCTTTGAGGATTATTACTAGGTCTACTATCCATTAGTTTTATGTATTTAACTCTTATTTTGAATACTATTGCAATTATTATAGATTTTATCTAAACTATTTATATACCTATGTTTTTACATTTCTTGTAAATTGTGTTTTGACTCTCTAGTATCAATACTAATATTTAGTGAATTATTTATGTTGACATATAAATTAGTTTTTTTGTGCTCAAGGTTTTTTTTAACAAATTTTAAAGCAATGAAATAAATTATGTACATCATTCTTCTATGTTTCTTACTTAAATCTATTTATCCCTACTAGCTCTCCTCTCAAGCTGTTTCACTCAGTAACTCCTTTGTCGCAAAAGGAAAAATTTACTAACCGAGACCAATACCTTTTTCTTTTCAATGCTTACAATAACTGATCATTTTTCTTCATTCTGGAAAATCACTCATAGCTTTATAGAAGATATTCCCATAAAATTGAGAAACTCAACCTTAACTGTAGCAGATAAAATGCACCATCACTACTTGTCACAAGTGTTTTGGGTATTGGGTGTCATTGTTAAGATGAGTTGAATACAAACAAACCATTGTTGTGCTAGCCCATCTTTGATTGTTTGGTACACGTTATCATTGATCTTGTTTAATAAATGAGGATGCTGACATCAGACAATGTAAGGATCACATAAAAACAGAGAAATATTTCTGATTTGACGTACCTAACATATGAGTTTCAATATGGGGCTTGGTTTTATGTGTGCAGCTATTAGTTTTATTGTAGTAACTGCAGACAGAGGTAAGTGACCCCAATATAATATATTTAGTTGTAACCATCCCGGCCTATTTAATAACTACATTTATATCAAATAATGGTAAATAAACCCAACTATGTTTTTTAAGCAAGTTTTTTATTGCTACAAAGAAGTAATTTGAAGATTTCTCCGTCCTCTACATTTCTTGGATAGGACGAACCATATCATAAAAATTCTGTAATCTCAATGCTATTAAAAAAACCCAGTGACCTGTATGTTTGAATAGATAGCCCTCCTTTCTGTTTACATATTACAAAAAGATACCTCAATATAAAAACCAAGCAAAAATAATTTTGAAATATACTTGTAGTTTAGTGAAACATCTATGACTTATTAAGTTTTGATATGGTTTTTTACAGTTATTTTGAAGCAGTCTTTCAGAATACACATTTTACTTGATGTAATGTATGGTATAGCACTGTAAGATTGTATTCCCTTCTATTTTTATAGCAATAAAAATAATGCCATATTAATAGCCTTTATGCAAAACAAATAGCAACTGGAGATGTTTTTAATGCAGAATAATGAGATGAACTGGTTGGTAGTATAATTTGATCTTATTTGTAAGTAAAGGCTAAAGTGGAAACCAACTAATCAGAAACTTTTAGTTATATTTTATATAGTTCTCACAGTCATTCAACTTGATATGATATGTATGTATGATTATTTTTTAGATAAAACTTAGATGGTTTTATTTGAATCCTTTATATTTTGCTGTATTCTTGTTATTATTTATGAAACTAGCTGACCATGGCGTCAACTTGCCAATGGAGACATTTCAATATGGTGACTATTTCTTCACCTTTTACAATCAGCGAGCAAATTGGGATGAAGCCTTCACCATCTGTCGGGCCACACGCTCTCGCCTTGCTGTCGTGCACACGAGACATCGTTCGGATTTCTTGGCGCAGATCCTCACTGAAACCAAGATGAGTGAGTTTTATTTTTCTGTGCCCTAGTTGATCAAATGTAAAAGGTGATCTAGTAACGAAATAGTGTATATGGGTGGGCCCACTGGTCAGCAAGACCTCATGCACATACACATGTATTTAATGTATTTGCTACCGTCAGTCAAGAGTCGGGCCAATTGATGATGCACTGGAATTTTAACTGGCAGGTTAGGATTTAATACTGATGACCTGTACTAGGGATGATTTTTAAATCACGTGTTTATATCTTCTTAAGGCAAATGTTTGCTCATACTCATCATCATTATCATCATGAATAGAGACATAAGCCTCTGCAACATTTACTTTCTCCTCCACACTTCTCTGCACTCCCTTGGTGTTCCTCTTGGCTTCCTGGACCCCACTTCGACACCCAACATCTTCTTTGGTATCTTCTCCTCCATTCTCCTCACATAGCTCTACCACCTAAATTGGCCCATAGACGATCAATGATATTGATACATTGAAAGACTTAGTACACTTCAATGCATTGAACAATTATTAATGCCTTCAGTTTTATTAGATTTGGCACTCATTTTTTTAAACTTGCACACAATTGTTGGGGCTGGCATGCTTCCACCTTGAAATCTTGTATTGAACTGAAACGATATAGCGCATTAGTACCTACAGACCAGCCAATATTTCACCATTGATAAATATATTTCAAATAGTTGTTGAGTGATAGAATATATTGCACAATAATTCAATATAACCTCCATACGATCAATAATATTATGCAATATTATTGATCGTCCAAGGATTGGTTTAGTCGTGGATTCTCGATCCTGTCTTGCACTGGCTGCTTCTATCTCATTTGTCATATTATCTATTCTTCTCACTATTGTAATATTTGATCATTTATACTCAAAATTCACTCTCTTGATTATGTTTCAATAGGCGTTATATTGTAAGTTGCCGATAGCCAGTATTGGCACTAAACAGCTAATTTTATTTGAATATTTTTATAAATGGTTAGCTACATATTTTAAAACATAATTTGAGGTGAAAGTATTATAACTATGAATGCTACCATTTGAAACATTAAAAAAAAACTCAATTCAATTAATATCTGATTAAATAATTTGTGTGAGTGAACACAAAATATACTAAACCCTCAATTAACACTTACTTTTCATCAGCACTTTTTAGATCTTCATCACCACTTTTGAATAATTTTATTTACTGAAAAGTGTAAGCCCATACCAATTATTATTATTATTATTAAAAATGTGTTTGCAAATTTTAAATGACATAACATCTTGTTTTATAGCATATGAGGATGTGTGGATTGGTGGTCGCTTTATGAACGATATGTGGATTTGGGCACCTCTTGGTCGCAAAATTCCTGATGTGAAGGATCCAAGGGGCTATCCTCCTTGGGTTCAAATGCCCACCCAGAGAGGCAAGAACTGTTTAGCTTTGGACCGAAAACAACATGACAAACCAATGTTTGTTGAGCTACATTGCCGTCTACCTAGACCTTTCATCTGCGAAAAAAGTGAGTCACTGACAAAAATAAATTATTGTTTGCCTGAGTAATTAGTATGCAGTAACTCATTCAGTCACCACAAACTAGAATCCTTTGGTTCTAAAGGCAAAGTTTGATTATTTATTTTTACCATCATATATTACTACCTGTTTGGGTTGTATGCTTATGCACTAATTACGCTAATGGGTTAGTGATGAGGAAGGTTGAATTTAGAGGAAGTGTACCCATATTTGCATGAAGAGAAATTGGGAAACCATTCAGGAAAAAAACACCCTCAGTACATTTGACTGAGATTGAACCACGATCTTCCCGTCATCGATGGCCTAGTCTAGTGCGAGAGTAGCACCTTTGACCATGCGACCACTGACGTGGGTAAGTTTTAAATTATTGTATTTACTTAGCACAAATGCTTTTAGTGGATTTGATACAATTTTGTCAAAATAATATTTTTTTTAACATGACTATCAATTACATACTTGAAAAAACTACATCTTGTTTTGTTTTTATCTGTTCAGGTATTATTCAGGCTATTGACAACTACCCTCAACTGAGTGTTTCAACGACATGGCAAAACACAACTTACATTACTTACCATGCCAGGGTGACTTGGGATGAAGCTTTGGCATTCTGCAGTCAAACAGGTGCCATATTGGCAGTCGTACCAAGCTTACAAACTGCAAACTTTCTTATTAGTCTCATGAGGCGTTCACGTCCAGGTATACTATATATTGAGAACAAGTGAGAAAATACATTTAGTGACATTTTTGTTTTTGAGTTTGTATGTAAGTAGCGGACATCAAATAAAGATTTGTCAAGTGGAATATGATTGATTCAAAGTATAGCAGGGGTGTGCAAAGTTTTTAAACTTTGACTGACCTCAAAACAAATATCAGCTTCGACTTAGTTTCAAAACAAATATCAGCTTCAACTTGGCTTTAAAACAAATAACAGCTTCTATTTCACTGCAAAATAAATTCTGGCTTCAACAATTACAAAGCTTCACCAATAAAGATATTGAGAGCTAAAATACTTTATTTATGATCACTTATTGGAATTTAGAGCTGTTATAAATTAATATGCATACAAAAAAAATAATTAAGTAATTGAATACTAAGTTGTGATAGTAACTGAATTTATCAGAGTAAAATAAGATATTACAAAAAAATTATGCAATAAAACCTTTTCCAAGTAATTTTAGGATATAAAGATATATAAATAACAACAATATACTATTTTTAAAGCCTAAAACAAATAACAAAAAATATTCAAACTTTGATTTAGCTTCAAGAATATTTCAAATATTTGTTCCAAATTCACTTTGAATTAAAAAATTAGTACATAGGGTAGCGACTTTGTGTTGTGCTGGCACTAAGCTTGATTGTTCCCAGAGTTTGAGTCTGCTTGGATCGGTGGACAGTTCTTATTCAACGAGTGGGTGTGGCTTTCAAATAACACAGCTTTCTCGAACGTTGTGGGAGTGGATGGCTACCCGCCGTGGATGTATAATGCCACCCGTACTGGGATGGGTAAGGATTGTGTCATGCTGGACCACCATGCGTGTCGCGATCCCAAGAAACCTCATCACATCCATAGTGTATGCGAGGAGCCGGTGTTCATCGATACAGAATGTGACAAGAAGAAGGATTTCATTTGTGAAAGTCGTGAGTTATACATCATGTCTAATGCATGGGTACCATTGAACTTGACGTCATTCAGTCACAAACGTGCCTTTTGGTGTTTTTTTTAAATACAGTGGAACCTAACTAATTCGAACTTTCGTAATTCGAAATCGTCTTTGATTCAAATTTTTCGCCCAGTCCCATGAATTTTGTATTAAAACAATGTTAAAAAATCATGTATGATTCGAATTTTGTTTTGGTTAATTCAAACTTTTCGTAAGTTGTAATGCACTATGCAGTATTGTTTTCCTACTTCTAGCTGCGGTGCTATGTTGTTCTATTTTTGGAAACAGGGGAAGCGAAGTTTGAATGCAGTCAGTACCTTTATTCACGCCCCTCCCCCTTCCCCGCTCACCCATACATCTTTGCTTACATGTACAGTTCTGTACTCCGTTAGTCAAGGTTGAACCTCTCGAGCGGTTAGGTGCGCTGTTCTTTGTGATTCGGTAATAGCGATATTCTTGTGACGTGCGAGTTTATTTTGTTTTGTTGTTTAGTTTTTGTTTAGTTTTAATTTTGTTTAGTATATACTGTATAGTATTGTTTGTGTGTGTGTGTGTGTCATTATATCACTCTCCAAGCCACAGTCCTATAAATAATCAACTTAGATTAGAATTACATTAAATTAGAATCATACACTATGACTGAGAGATTTAAATCAGGAAAACAAATTAAAATCTTTGACTTTTTAAATAAATTGTGAACAGATTATGTCCAAATACATTAAATAAAGTTTTTGAGTTCAGTTGCAAATTTAACTGTGTTTCTTTTCAATCCCTTTTAAGAAACTTATTTAATTCAAATTTTTGGATGGTTTGAATTTTTTCCTGCTCCCTTCAAGTTTGAATTATTCAGGTTCCACTGTACAGTCCTTTGAACTACTGCACTACCTCTGAACTACTTTAGTTAAGATCTCAAGAAAGTAAAAGCATTAATCATCCTAGTAGTCAACTAGATTCAAAGATTATAGTTTTTGTTAGTCAGTCAGCACTTTTAGAAAACCTATACCAAAACCTTACCTGGTGAAACTAGTTGTTTTCATTGTTGCTGTAATGTTTTATATTGGTCGAACAATGTAGTAATCTTAGGAATAGAAATATGAAGAGTGAATTTTGAATCAATGCATTTACAGTTGTCTGGAGCAAATGGGAAAATCACAATGTGAAAAAAAACTCTCACTCACTCACGCCTTATCTTTCTGACAGGCACACACCTAACACTGTCTGTTATTGTTGTGACGCTAGTTCCAGTAACTCGAGTGAGGGACGAAACTAACAGTACATACATTGGCATGCTGTACCACTTCTCAAACCGGGAGGTGTCATGGTACAAGGCCATGGAAGAATGTCGATCCCGCAACATGACTCTTGCGGTCCTCAACACACCGGAGAAACTCAAGTTTATTATTACTATGATGGGAGAGCTCGCAGGTAAAACAGTGTTCCAAACCTTTCAGACTTCTTAATCCCCTTTATGTTGACTATTATTCTTCAATACCACCTACTTAAGTTAGTTGTTAAAAATATACAATTCTTAATTATAGTTTAAATTGTACCTTTTTACACAACAATCTTTTTAAAATGTCTTCGATAGAAGTGTTATATGCTATAGAAGTCTGTTAAAGGATGTACGATGTGTCGTGTTTGTGTTGGAGGCCGAGTTTATTTCTTGGTATAGTTTGGTGTTAATGCAGGTGAACATCTAGAGGGTGTAGTAATTTTTAAAACAACTTACTAGTAGAGTTCAAGAGGCATATTGGTCTTCGATTTTAGTGGGAATGTTTCAATATTCGCCTCTCTTCAGTACAGATATTTCGATAACTTTTTTATGAGAGTGGGTAATATCTGTTTTTTATTTAACCAAATGTGGCGTGACAGCAGTCATGTATAAGTGGTTAAGATTTTACAAGAAGGTCATTCCCAAAGCTGATAGCCCCACTCATTATAAACATATGTAGAAACAAGAGAGGGGATGCTCGAATACTCGATTCTTTAAATCCCTCAAATCTTATGGTATTTGAGAGATTTGAGATTTGGGAAAAAATCAAAAAATAATCTTGAATACAACTGTGAAGAATTTAACTTGACATAACAATTAAAAAAAAAATTGGTTAAAGGAATTATATATGGACTTGTTTTGTCAGTGCCTGCAGGCCTTAAACAACTTTTTTTTTAAATTCAATTTGAAATATTTTCACTTTAACTAAAATTTTGCATTTATCACTGTGTGTCTAAAAGCTGTAAATGTGAATTTAAAGTCATAGTTTTATCTGGACAACCTAACATCCTCAGATGAATGGGACCATGCGTGGATTGGTGGCGTGTGGAATCACGACAAACATTCCTGGATGTGGGCCGGTTTCAACCACACTATTCCTTTCTCACTCACCTCTCACAAGGTTTCCAATGACTTGGCAAACTCCAGGTATGAGTTTGAGGGCAAGTACTACTATCCCGACAAAGAAGTCCCATTCCCTCCTTGGTGTGAGAATAAGTATGCATACGAGGAAGATTCTGACTGTCTTAATTTGGATCGAGGGGACCACTCTATTCCCGTGTTCTACGGGCTCGACTGTAACATACCACAAGGATACATTTGCCAAGCTGAAGGTTTGTTATAGGCTTTAGGTTATTTTACCTTTTTTATGTCAGCAGTCTTTGATTTTCTTTACTATCGATTCAGTAAATGATAAATTTTTGGCCGAATATTCATTGTATTTTATTTAAAAATTCTCATGTACTTTTTATGATTAAATGCTATTTTATATATAGCCTATATGTATATATATGTGTGTATGTATATATGTATATATATATGTGTGTATATATATACATACACATATATATATATATGGTTATATTTTTTTTTCATATACACACACACATATATATATATATATCCTATATGTGTATATATATATATATATATATATATATATATTATATATATATATATATATATATATATATATATATATACTATATGTATATATATATATTTATACTATATATATATATATGTGTGTGTGTGTGTGTGTGTGTGTGTATGAAAAAAAAAATATAACCATAGTCTCATGTACCTTTTATGGCTAAATGCTAATAAATATTATATATATATATATATATATAAAGGTATATATTAATATATATATAAAGTATAATTTAATTGTAAAAGGTACATGAGAATTTGGGTGGGAAAACCACCCACGATTATCTGGTGTACTGAGGGTAGTTTTCACTGAATGGTTTTTGACTTCCCCTTCACAAAAATTAGGATACACTTCCTCTAAATATTAACTTCCTCATCTCTATTCTATTAGTGTAAATATGAGAATAATTCGAACTGGTAGTAAGACGCTCTACAAACCCCGTAAATCCACTCCTTTCAATGCCCTTCCACCCAAAAAATAATCTCACCAATTCACTTGTTTTGTAAAACAAAATTGAAACCAAAGTAAGCTCAAGCCACTTTATCTTTAGAGTTAAGTTCTCTTTGTGATGTAGGCCTACAGTGCTCATGGCAGTGTTGATTTGATACATTTTAGAAGATGAAGATCAGGTGGTTTCTGACCCAAAGATTCGTTCTAACCATGTGTTTATGAATACATCAATGACTTACCACGGAGCTGAACAGTCGTGCAAAGGAAACC
Source organism: Timema bartmani (assembly GCA_902151455.1). Taxonomy (NCBI): domain Eukaryota; kingdom Metazoa; phylum Arthropoda; class Insecta; order Phasmatodea; family Timematidae; genus Timema; species Timema bartmani. The sequence continues at coordinate 491,823 of CABFWB010000121.1, read as the reverse complement.
ACACTTTCCTTGCAGTTGTCAACACTATGTACGAAGCCAAGAAGATCATAGCCGAACTACCTAATGGTAAGTTTTGGAGTTACACAGTACTGTGTATATATTGTGTTTTTCATTCATGTGTGGAATGTAATATCAAACTGAGAGCACTATCGTGTGTTAAGTGAAACTACACCTTTTAATTAGTTTTATTTACTGGCCGGCCTCTTGTTCGAGTGGTCAGGATTCTTAGCTTCTAATCTAGAGGTCCTGGGTTCGATTCCAAGTAGTGCCATAGGTATTTTTCGAGGGGAATTGTTTGTATGGTTGGCACAATATAGTTAGTTAAGTTTAAGTTAGGTTTAAGATTTCTACTGGCACCACATGATCATTCCCATTATCATCACATCATCTCATTGGGGCAAAGTAACCGCACCTACATGGTGTCCTAAACTCAAAAGATGGTTACATATCCGACAAAACTTGATGGCATACATTTAAAAAAAAGAGTATACTTTATTTACTTATTTGTTTGCCACTGTGACACATTGTCTTTCTGTGCCCCTTGTGTGTATTGGAAAGGTTTAGGTAGATGAGATTACTTGACGGCATACCACTGAGTTTTATTAATCATAAAATAAGATATTATAAAATTCTTATTCAACTTTATGTGAAAATATTAAGTATTTGGCAAAAGTATTGTCTACTGTTATTGCTTTTCTGTATTAACTTAGAATTTTAAAAAATCTCTATGTAATAATCAAATTTAAACCACGATTTGATCTTGTTTTTAGGCACAATATTGTGGGTGGGGGGCAAGAGAGAGAACGGATACTGGCACTGGAAGCGGACGGGTGAAACCATACCAGACATAGCAGGTTCGGATGGATACCCCCCATGGGAGCGCCTCACCACCAACTCTGGGACTCAATGTCTGGCGTTGAAGTCAGGACCACAAGACTGGCCCTTGTTCCTGGAACGACCATGCAAAGATAGACTTCCTTACGTGTGTCAGTTACGTGAGTTTTTTTTATATGTTTAGTAGTTGACAAACAAACATTTCAAAGTGACGAATTTCTTAGGAGAACCTTTTTAATTTCACTCACTTAACTTAAATGTCATTGCTAAATTGAGAACCAAATTGCATTTAATGTGTTTAGTTTAGTGTTGGATCCGCAAACAATACAATCCTTTATGATATCTATTTGAGGATTCGAGAAAATATTTAATTTGAGATTCAAAACAAATTAAGATAAGTTTTTTTTTTCAAAATTTTGAATTGGAATTTGTTTTAGGGTTTTAACTTAACTGAATGTATGAATGTTATAATGAATTCATTTTATTTCTTTATTATGCTATTCTGTTATATTCCTATTTCCTTATTATTCAAAATTCTCTAGAAGATTCGGGTTCAAATTCGAGATTCAGGATTCAAATGTAAATACAGATTTAGATTTGAGATTCATATTCATAAAATAGTGGATTCAAGAAATCTCTAATTTGGTTAAATAGTGCCACAGATATTTGAAAGAAATGTTCATTTCACTTGTTTATATAAAATATATTTACTGTTGAGATTTTTAAATTCATTTAAATTAAATTATTTAGGCGTTTTTTGTTTTGAGTGTTTGAAATGTTAGTGATTAGTGATTACTATATTAAATTTTTATTTAAACTTTAAATCTAAATTAATTGTGTTTTGTACATATTCATCTTTTAGTATTGCTAAAAAGACTAAACCACATAAGGCTAATATGAATACATTTAACAGTTATGGTTTGGTTTACACAATATTACATTGAGTTTTTTTTATCTTTATGCATGTATTTTGTTCTCTGCTCTCTTTGTTTAAGATTGTTCTTTTTTAATTTTCTCCAGCTTTGAAAAGCTACCCGGTCCCTGACATGGTGCTAATATTTGCTGAAAGGGAGTACAATTTCTATTTCAAGAACGTGACATGGTTTGAGGCTTTAGAGATCTGCGCAGTTGCTGGTACATCCCTTGCGACGGTACCCAACATTCATGTGGCCAAGTTCCTCTCAACTGCTATTTCAGGTAGAGTTTTAAACAGAGTAATGGCCAGTTGTGTGTGAAGTTTTTTTTTCAGAACATTTGGTTATACCATATACCATATACCATTTGGTTATTCAAGTGTCTGTATAACTTAATGAGGTCTATGTTCTACAGCATTTGTATGGGTCACTGTGAAGATTCTCCAAGACTTTAAGGGGGCACAGATGATTGAAGCTTTAGTTGGGTAGAGATATATTTTGTGAGGTATATTAATTCCTCAATATCTTTAAAATGCAAAACCCTTTATTAAAACAAAATGTTTGTTGTGGGTACTTAAGTTTGTTGCAAATCTATTTAAGTGTATCACATCTCTTTGCCAATATCTTTTCATATCAAAAAATTTATTTATTTAATATTTCCAGAGAGTTTTGAGTCAATGTGGACGTCAGGTCGACACCCTGGTAAAGAATGGGAGTGGGTGATATCGGGCGAACCAATATCACCTAATGCTACCGAAGGTTACCCTCCTTGGCCACCTGGCTTCCGTCCAGACACTGCTGCCAAATCTGGGAAAAGTTGTGTGTTGCTCAACAAAGCAGACAGTGTTTTGTTTCAACCCACCGATTGCCAACAAAACCACACGTTTGTGTGCGTAAGAGAAAAGGGTGGGTTCTATAAGATGGCAAATACAATAAGTTTTCCACTTAAACAGTTTCAAGCTACACATATTTAAAAATATACACTTGTGGTACTCATACCTATTACGAGAAACGCCATATTTCAAGCACCACCTCAAACTAATTAGATGGTGTTCCTAGTAAGATGGCGCATAGCTATGGGGTTGTCCATAAACCACATAAAGCTTTGAGGAGGGTGGGTAGGGGTGAGCTCTAATGTCTACATGCTGTTATATGAGAGGAGGGTGGGGTATATCAAAGTGCTACGTAACACAGGCCTTAAACTCAAATTCTAATGTTGAAAAACAATATTATTGTTCATATTTTCACATTTGATAAATATACTTATGGATACTTACGAATATCTGTTGAAAATGCAAGTTTAGCACTTACTTTTTATTTATCAATATTTCGAATGCGCTTAGGTGGCATTGTCTGCCCGAGACTACGAACGCCAAGCACATTCAAAAACACATATTTTCATGTGGATGACAGTGACATGTCTATACTCACAGCATTTGTTTAGAATTGTCCATCTACTGACCCCCTCACATGCTTTTAGTTGGATAACAGCTGTTAGTGAAGCGGCCTTAATTTATAGGTTTAGTTGAGTTTGAGTATAACTTAAATGCCTACTGCACATTATTTTACATAGGCCATGAATAATTACTTGTGTTTGTACAAAAACAAAAATAATTTCTTCAAAAAGAGGAGACTTGTTCATTGCTTACGTATAAAAAGCGATATCCAGAAAAATATTGGAAGAGTCTCAAAAAGATGTTGTAGGGAAATGGAAAGAAGCAAAAGTACAGAATTTATCTCAAGACAAGTTTGAGGAGTCCATCAATAATTTCTTCATACCAGCAGCATGTTATGAAAAGTAAAGTTTAAAATATCATTAATTATTCACAAAAGGTAGGTGTATTTAATCCTCTACCTTTTCCCTTCTGATAAATCTAATGTGTAAGTATATAAATGCAACTATTATACATACACTATGGTGGCTGCATTGTCTAAATTGTCATTCTCTCAGTAGACTAGATGGCTGATCTTGGGGAGATGGGGTTCGAATACCAGCCAGGTCTAATGAGAGTTGCTTTTCCTAAATGGTTTCCCACTCATCCTATATGCAAATGCTGGTAAAGTTTCTTTAAAAGTCTACCTTTTTAGTATACATTTTGTAGGGTGGTACAGTCAAATTGTAGTTATTCTAATTATTTTTATTATATTTATCTAATGAAGTAGAAATGATGAAGGTAAAATTCTAGAGGTAATCTACCCTCATTAACGTGAAGAGAGATTATAAAACCATTTAGGAAAAGCCACTTTGAGTAAACCCGACAGGTATTCAAACCCCGATCTTTGCTTCATTGGCCATCTAGTCTTTTTCAAGAGTGAAGCCAGGATCCAGGATTGATGTTGGAACAAAGCATGAGTCTAGGTATTGATAAGTAAAGTAAAGTAAAGTAAAGTAAAGTTGTAGATTAATCCATTAATAATTTAGAAAAGTTGTATACCTAGAATTCCTTAAATAGCTTTCTATATGATGATAATATGACTATCATAAAAAATGCACAATATTAAGAAAGATGTCTTCCCCCGGCGTCAAGCATCTGATGTGGGCACTTTAACATCAACATGTAGCGCTACTATAGATAAGGGCCATCCTAGTCAGCACATAGTAGTGCCGCGGCGTCTTGCCCTTACTCAGATCGCAAACCTGATATCCATAACATAAATATAGCACAGGTTTTTTCTCATGAACCTGAAGAATTTGAACTCAACGTCTTTATGTCTGTACTTGTCTGTCTTATCTGTTTGTATGTGTAGCTATCCATAAATAATAATAATACTCTCTGAAATAATTTATTCAGGATTTAAAATTAATTTTAAAAAGTATTAATTCTGAATCGCTCTTTTAGTATCACAAAACTTCCCTATGAAATAATGACATTCATTCTTGGTGAGAAAAGTTACGTAACACAGGGGGGGGG
>CABFWB010000121.1:463961-487136 GCA_902151455.1 Timema bartmani | reverse complement strand
GGGGCTAAAAAGGTAAGAAAAAAGTGTTACGTGGCTTATGGACGACCCCTATCACAATTTTATTTGTTTCTGCCTCGAGTACAAGCTGTGTAGTACTATGTGATAGGAAACTGAATTAAAGTTTCATTTTCTCAAAGTTTACTTTTTATGAGCAGAACCTGTTTAGCATTAATTATCCTTTAAAACAGACATATATGTCAAAAATACATAATACTGAAGCACCATTCAACTTATGTGATGTTTCAACTTGCGCTGAAACATTCAGAATGAATTAACCACTTAAGTAGAGGACTTAGTGTATTTACTTTTCTTTTTGAAGCTCATTTTAAAATTCTCACTTTTGGTTGAAATATGTTTGGTTAGTTGCAATTAAAGCTTTCAACAGTTTCTAAATCTTTAACTGTACATATCCAGGAATCAATGTTTGGGGAGGAGGGCTAGAATGCTAAATCACACATTTAATAATGCGGTGTAAAAAGTATTGTGCTTCTTGAATTAACAAACTGTTTAATTCACAGAATATGAAGATAGACAGCTTAAGGTGACACAATACTTTGGTTAATTATATGGGTCAGAAGACTGCTTACATTGAATGTAACACAAATTACAATAATTAATACATTATATGATGGTTTACATTTTGAGAGCTTCCCACCAATGTTTTTGGTTCTTAATCAAACGGTAGTTTTGCAACACAAAAATGAAATATTTCAAAGGTGGTTCACATATAAATTTTATAGTGTTTGCTCTTATTTGTTCCTAAAACTTATTTTTCTAGTTGTGTAATGTTAAATAAATTAAAATAGCATCGTAGACAAAAAGGTTTTCGTTGGCTTTTAAACACTTCACATATTCCTGGTACTCCATGTATTAAAGAATAACTTGTTTAGATATTCAGTAATCTCTTCCACCTTTAAGACTAGGTGAATGCTTACATAATCCGACTCTAACCCTGGATTAAATAGTGACAATCTGTAGCACAAAGAAATAGGGGAGGAGGACAAACGTTTGCTTACATATTATTTCCAGACAAGTGTGAAAATATTTGTTAAAAATTCTTTCCCTTTTCTTTCTTTAGTCTAGTTCCTAACTGGCCCTAGAATGTACTATTAAACACCAAAGTAATTCCTCTGCATTGTTTGTTGTGTTATTAAGAGGGTGACGACAAGAGTCTAGCAATGTATGTGAAGGAGATTCGCGTTGGGAAGATCATCTACACAGTGGTTTCCAAAGTAACAACATATAAGAAAGCCGTTCAGATATGTGCTAGGAAGGGTATCTCCCTTGCTGTCATGTCGTCACAGAGTGATGCCGAACAAGTTTTAGCGGCTACTGAAGGTTAGTTTTTATTAATTTTTAGATTATCATCAAATACTTGGGGGACTTAAGGTAATATTTTGCTTGTGTAGAGTTAAGGATAAGTGTCGTTAAGATACCAACATGAATGTAAGATCTCAATTTTAATAATTTGTATTAAATATGCTACATATTTGTAGACATGAGGGGATAACACAGGTAAGAACAATTTAATCGTTGACACAATATAAAACAATTTTTTTACCATGTGCTGCACTCCCATTATTATACTTTAGAAAAAACAACAATTGATCTCAAAGAAAAAATAATCTCTCTAATGTTATAAAAGGGTACCGGACTCTCAATTATAATGATTTGATTTGATCTATTTTGGTTTTATCTATTTGTTCTTGTATTTATTTCAAATTTTATATGTACACACACTTTTTTAAAAATTTAAAAATTTAAATGTCTGGAGAAGAAAATTTGAATTTCCTATTTCTCAGGAAATATAATTTTTATGTTTAAAAACAAACACACAACTTTTGATTAAAAAATGAAATATCATTTTCCCTTGATCTTACATCATTTCTTGTTTTATAATACACATATGTTAAATACCATGCTAGTTTATACATCTTAATTTTCATCCAGGGTTTGATTCTTTTTGGATAAACACCGAGATGTCCTCAAATGGAACGTGGATCCGTCAAGACACAAAATCTGAGTTCAACACAGACATTTCATTTGCTGATCATAAACTTGATCCTGACTCTGAAAACAAATGCTTACATTTGAAGAAAATCAGTAAACTTGAAGATAATGAATCATTTAGCATGAAAATGCTCTCTACCAAATGTAACAGTCACGCCAAAGTCATCTGTCAAAAACGTAAGTTTAACTAGTTGATTAGCTAGGTATGTTTATGGTGTATTTTAAAATATAATTACTTGCTTCAGTGGCTGAATATGCCACTCTCGCAAAAAAGAAACTGAACTTCCAATGACAGGAAGATCGGGGTTCGAATCCTGGTTGGGTGTTCTAAGGGTATTTTTTTCATAAATTGTTTTTCATGCGCTCTACATGCAAATGTACACTTGTTCTAAATTCAACTCTTTTCATCCCTAACACATTAGTGTAATTAGTAAAGTACATAACCTAAACGGGTTGTGAGATGCGGTGACACACACACACACACACACACACACATATTTATATTTTTCAAACTACATATATAATGTATTTTGCAAGTAATTGTTTCATTCCATCCTAATATAATTTTTGTTTCCTTTTAAAATTATGAATGATAAATCATCTTATAAATTATTTTCAGCCATGGAAAAAGGACCTGTAGAAAAACGCAAAGACAAAATGATAGCGCAGCGTGGCAAGACATGGCACGAAGCCAGTATCATATGCAAAAACAAAGGTGGCCATCTTGCTAGTAGTTCAGATTGGACTATGGTCATGGAATTTGCTACAGATCTTGATCCAGGTGTTGCTAGTATTTTAACAATATTGTAGTAAAGAGATTTTTTCTTCCTTTTTATTGGCTAGTCTGCCAGTTGATAAAGTGTTTCATTGAAAGTATGGGAAATTCCTTGAATTAATTTCAAAATTTAAATGATCTTTTACCCACTTCGATGGCTGCATGGTCTAATGCGCTACTCTTGCAGTAGACTAGACTGCTGATGACAGGGAGATTGAGGTTCAAATCTCAGTTGATTGTATTGAGGGTGGTTTTTCCGTGATTTTCCACACTCCTTCCACACAAATGTAGTTACACTTCCTCTAAATATAATCTTCCTAATCCCTAAAATCATTAGCTTAATTAGTACATAGGTGTATAACCTGAACGGGTACTAAGACACAGTGTTAAAAAAACAAAAAACTTAGGTATCAGGCTTCATTGCTGGCCTATCATCTCTAAATATTAGCAAATACTTCATGTATGAATCTTGGTTATAGAGTTCCAGTTCAGACCCGCTTCGATGGTTGCATGGTTTAACACGCTACTCTCATGTTGGACTAGACTGCCAAAGTTGAGATCGGTATTCGATCTCGGTCAGGTGCAGTGAGGGGTGTGGTTTTTACTAAATGGTTTTACACTTTACCTCCATACAAATGCAAGTGCATTTCATCTAATTTAAACCTTCCTAATCTTTGACATATTAGTGTAATTAGTACATAGGCATATGACCCAAATGGGTAGTAAGTTGTGGCGTTAAAAAATAATAAGGGGGGTGTAAGCATGGGGGTGGGGGTTTGGAATCCGCCTAAATCAATACATGTAGATTTATAATAATACAGCTTTCTCATCTGCCATACAAATTTTAAAATATCTTAAATTATAGTTTTCACTACAACTAACATTCTTTGTGGATACATGTACATTATTGTTGAATTGAATTAAAATATCATAGGTTCATTATTTCTTTAAAATAGATTAATACCTATGAAAAATATGGCTTCACAACTGTTGCATTCCCTTTGTTGACATGAATTATCTTAAATCATGTATCGGGCTAGTGTTTTTAAAACCTTTAATTTTTATACACTGTCATATTAGTTATTGTTTTTAAAATCATAATTTTATCCAAAATGTCCCATTTTCTATAAACCTAAAATTTAAATAGGATGTATTTTCCTCATTGATTAGCTATTTGTCTTTAAATATATTTTTTAATACACAACCCAACATATATAACCCTAACCAGTAAGTTATTATTATATGTTCAACTTAAACCAACAATAACTCTGAACAATTAATAAATATTCTTGTTTTCAGATTTTGGTGACTTGTGGGTGGGCGCTGTCTTGAAAAATGGTGTTTGGATGTGGGAGAAGTCAGATACCAAGGTGGTTTTTGAAGAACTTATTTCATGGAAAACAGGAGCACCCCGGGAGGGAAATTTGTGCCTACTGGTGGACCGTTCTGACCCAAACATATCAAAGCTAAACGCCATGCAATGCAACACATCACTCTCATATATCTGTCAGGAAGGTAAAAAAGGGTAAAATCTTTCCTCCCATGTGTGAACTATATACATCTAAGTAAAACTTCTTTTCACTTTTTGAGATATTTTGCTATATTTGGGAAAAGGTACAGGAAAGGTGGATGGAAACATAAAAGGGAACAAACACCTACAATGAAAAGAAGAACACAATTCACACTTAACATTGCTGCCAATGGACAAAGAGGTAAGGGCTGCCTCTTGAATTAAATCAATCATTACCACCCAATACCTCGACCTAGGTTTCATTCTATCGGAACTCATCGGGAGGGAGTGTGAAACGTGCAACACAACTTCCTAAAAGAGGAAACAAAAAATAACAAAAGTGATAGGACACTTGATAGAAACAAGTAAAAGGAATAACATAATAACACAATAACACATTTTTATCTTCATCTTTCCTGTACTTTCTTCCAAATATAATGGGTGAATTCGAATAATGGTTGATTACAAAAGCCTTAAATTTAATAAATAGTATGACACAATTATTGTACAGACTCTCCCATAGAGTATATTACAGTTTGGAACAATGTTTAGAATTTTTTTTTATCAGTACAGCCAACTTTATTAATTTCAAAGAGTAGGTATGATATTAAGATGCAGCTATAACCGTAACTAACAAATATAATATATTGGCTATTTAATCCACCTTTAATAAATTGTCATCAAAAAACAACAACACATAATTCTGTCACCCATGTGAAACACTCTTCAAATATAAATTTTAAACAAAATTGTTATGTAATATACATTTGGAAGAAGGTACAGGAAAGGTAGATAGAAAACATAAAAGAGAACAAAGACAGTATGACTTTTACAAAACATTCTGCCTAGATACACAAAATCATTCACTCGTTTTAATAGTTTTCCATTTATACTAAGCTGACAATCATTTCCTGATCCATCACTCCCCATTATATTGATTAAATCTTTCGGCAGATGATAAAATGTGTCCCTCGCTAAACAACACCAAGACTCTTACTTGGACACCCAAAAAGTGTGTCTCAGGACAGTTGGAGAAGGGCTCAGTTTGCAAGGTGTCATGCTCCAAGAACACCCACATGCAAGGCGCAGAGAGGCTGGTGTGCACCGATGGGGTCTGGCTGGCCAAGAAGAATCTCACCTCTATCACAAGGTGTCTCAGTAAGTAAATTGTTGGGGATTCAGATGTACATTCAAAATACACTTAAACTAGAGAAAATGTTTTGCTTATGTATTATGTTTTAATGCCAAGTAGGGGTGTGCAGGATTCCCGAATTTTTAGATTCCCGCGGGAAATAACATTTCCTGTTCTTGACCCGATTGTCGGCACAAAGATGCTATAATCTCAAAAATTTAGGGAATTGTTATTTCATTCCTGAATCTAGAAAACATGTGGTAACTAAACACATTTTTATGTTTGCTATTATTATTTGATATGTAATAGGTATCTATTTATGTTATTTTGGTTAGTTGCTTTATTTTATATCTCACTTAGGTATTCATTTAACAAATTAAATATTGCAGTGTTTTAAGATAGTTTTAGAAATAATTAATTATACATTTTTAATTCCTGTTCTTGTCTCGTAGTAGGTGATTCTAAAATTCTCGTTGCCAATATTGTCTCGATTGTTGAGTCTCGTTCCTGTTCTCGTTTTGAATGAAAAAACTTGAGCTCGCACACTCCTAATACCAAGTTGTTGGCCCAAGATGCAGCGTCTACTCCGTCATTGACCTTTTTTGATCATTTTAAAGATATTTTAGCCTATTCTCTGATTTGTTTTATGATACCTTAATATTTAAGTGACTTAAATATTAAGGTATCTTATCCTTTTTTTTTAACACCGCGTCTGGGTTATAAATTTATGCACTAATCACGCTCATGGTTTTAGGGATTAGGAGAAGTTATATTTATATGAAGTGTACCTGTATTTACATGGTGGGAGAGTGAAAAACCATAAGAGAAAAACCACCCTCAGTATACTCGACCGAGATTCGAACCTTGATTTCCCCGTCTTTGGCATTCTAGACTACTGCATGAGTAGCGTGTTTGACCTCGTGGTCACCGAAGCAGGTTATCTTATTCTTAATTGTTTAAATTGTTTTTGTGAATGTACTTTATTTTATTACAAATGCCATCCTCAACAAGATTTATTATACTAGGTGATGTGTGTCTTGACTGGTCATGATCTCCTCTGTATTTATTTATTTTGCTCCAGAGTGTTATTTGTTTAGTAAATATTTTTAAATATGCTTGAAACATTTTGATTGTTATAGCGATTGAAGAAATGCCTGAAGATATCTATGTATCATTAACAGAGGGAGTCATGCAATGGGAGAAAACGGCCATTTTATTCCTTCTGGATACAACCAAAGGTGTATCTAAATTTTCCACGTTGAACGCCAAGCGGTTCATAAGCAGCATCATTGGTGTATTCCCGTAAGTTATGGGAAAATTAAAAATAGCAATTTTTGAGTTTTAAAAAGTAAATTTAAGTTTTATGTTTATTTCATTGATTGATGTTTTTGTCACCTTAATAGTGTGTCTGTCTAATGAGCAAAGGGTCTCGAGTTTGGCTCCCGGCATGGCCAAAAAAATTATCATTGTTGATGCAAAAATGAAATGATTGATGTTTTAAAACACTAAAACTATTCATGAAAACCTTTATTTGTTGTGACAACCTTATAACTAACCATAAAATGTTGCTTGAGGGGAAACCCAACACTGTTGGAAAAAGTACCATTAAAGCTTATGTGTTTGATAATTGTTTTGTGTAGGCTTGGTAATATTCGTTCAAGTGGACTGATGACATACTCCGACACATCTCATTTAATTATTGATGTGACTGAACACAATACTTGTTACTTTTTTGAAGAAACAAACCAATTAGAAGAGCATAATACAGGAAAAACTCGGAATATTATGGCGGCTTTGCTTGGAGCAGAAAGGCAATTTCAAAATACATTAAAACACAATACAAAAAACATTCTTAGTAAGTTATGTTTTGTTTAGGATTGATTAAAATTTTGGTTAACAACATAAAGGTCCCATCCTGATTTCTTTTTAATATTTCTCATGAAAAAATATTCTAATATTAAGCATCCAAAGATCCAATTTTCTTGATATTTCTTAACTTTCTCATTTCACAACTTAACTCATAGCTGTAAGCTATAGTTACAATATCATTCAAATATGTTTTATATTATTTAATAACACAAATATGATTTTAAAAACATCAAAATGAGAACACAATAATAATTGAAGACACTCTTTTATACAAATTTTATTTTGTCCAAAGTGTCAACATATTCATTTTAATGTACAGAATTCTATAGAATAATATATTTAGTGGAATAATATAAGCTATAGGATAGTTTAAATAACTGTTTTCATTTGATGGTTAGTTAACAACTATAACAAAGTATTTTTTTTTATATTATTGTTATTTTCTCCCATTTAGTCCTGATCACACATGGTTCTGATGAAGGCTCAATCAATAGGACCTTTGTAGCCGAGAGGATGAAGGAAAGTGGCACCATGATTTATGTTTTCGGCATCGGTTCTTTCATCAGGAATCAGTTAGAGGAGATAGCTTCAGTAGGGCCCAACAACCGCTTGCTATTCTATGGATTCAAGAGTATCAATGACTTCAATTCCGTTTCAACCACCATCAGGAAAGGTAATTATCATCATCATCATCATTCGATGTTTCTACCTCTGCGGGTCGTCTGGCACATCTTCTTCCATTCCTGTTGAACAGTCCAAACTTCTCCCCCAGCCACACATCTCCAGTCCGCTCCTTTAGCTTCTTCCATGTCCTTCTGCATTTGGTCCAGCCATCTTGTCCGTGGTCTTCCAATAGGTCTTCCAATAGGTCTTCAACCCTTTTATTTGTTCTGTAAGGTTTTCTTAGGTATTCTGTCCTCCTCCATTCTCATCACATGACCTAACCCTGCAACCTTTTCCTCTTCAGCATCTCTTATAATGATATAAATTTTAAACCATCCCTAATTATTTCATTCCTTATACTGCCTCTGGTTACATTCTCATTGCCTCTCAGAAACCTTATATCTGCTGCCTGCAATCCACTTAAATCTCTCTTCATCCTGATTTCAGTCATATTTCAATATCAGGAAAGATAATCCTATAGTAATTCAAGTGCAAAATGACAATCTGGATATGGACAATCAAGCTCTTTGGTTTTGGGCACCATTTCCTTACCAGTTAACCATGCTGGTTCATCTCACGTTCAGGGACACTTTTCACGAGTGTGGTAACAGGCAAAAGTACTGGCCACTCAAAGTTAACTATAATCACAGGCACGAGGATTCGTAACTGGCTCTTTTGCTGCCAAGCAAGTACCGCGTCAACTGTATCATTAACTGATACGTGGACGCTATCACCAAGAGCAGTTATGAGAATCAATTCACTTAGGTGAGTATAGTTCCAGTATCAGAACTAATCCTGGCAATAACAGCCACATATAATTTAGTGATACAATTGAATTTAATGTCATATACTTAAAGAGCCGTGAAATTTTGATGAATTTGTCTCACTCCTTAGTCTTAAAAGTTGCAAGGATAGGCCATACTTCTCTCTTCCCTGCATCTATCATTTACCTATCCTCTACATTTTATATGGAATAGAGAAGTGGTAGGGAAATATCCTTCTAATGTTCAACATGATCTAAAAGTCAACAAATATCTACTACTACAAAATGTCCTCTAGCAATTGATTTTAGTTAATTGTAATTGGACTGAATGCTTTTAATCTTTTTAAAATATACCTAAATACATTTTAGCCCATCATATATGATTACTTCAATTTTTAACATATCTTATCTTAACTTATATAATAAATTTGAAGCATATCTTTTCAAATGACTATTAATATTTTTTACTTTGTTTATTTTTCAGAATACCGCAAAGTTCTTGCAGTTGATTGTAAGTAGTGTGATTAAACACACATTTTATAATATTAATATGACACCATTAAAGTTCAAACACAATCTTAGAATTTAGTCAAAGAATGCATTTTTGTTATGCTCAATAATTATACGATTTTATAATTTCTATTTATGGCTTTTCATTTTTTTTCCCCCCACTGAGGTATTGAGTAATGTAGTCTATGATGACATTCTTGATGTAGGCTATGTATTTAGACTGATTAAAAAAATAACACTATTTAAATTTTAGGTTTATAAATTGTAACTATATTTGCTGGCTCAAAACAAAAAATAACGGAAAATAATCAAATGATATAGATTCGTTGATTTTAGTTTCTTCTAACAAATACATTTAATTTTTTTTTCTTTAAACAGATTAGTAACTACTATAATTACAGTTGTCACTAATTCACTTCATCAACATAAATAAATAAGCAAGATATTTATTTTATCACAAATCTTCTAAAGTAAAAATATTACTTCTTTCTCCTGTAGGTTCTAAAGGTGATTCTTGAAGTTCTTCATTGGTGCGTTTATCATTCTCTGCGTCATCACTTCTGGTAAAGAAAGGATTATATTTATTACATATTATTTCCTTTACACATATGTGGAAACACACAACTGTGTATTAAGCATTTTATTTATAAAATGTTTGTTTTCTGTATTTGCTTTGGGTGAATGCTGGCGATTTTCTTAAATATCTACACCTAGCATCTTGTTTTCTTAGCTCAAATTGTCTGCATCACTAATTGTTAGCGCACTCTACTAAAGGAAACTATGACAAACTAAAACCAGACACATAGCTCATTTCACAATCAGACTGCACCAATATTCAAACATTATTCGCAACAGTAGTTTTTAGTCATAAGTTTACACATCTAGAGGATAGATTAGTCTGCATATTAACATATTCAATAAAATAAAACAATGTATGCAAGTTCAAGATAACAGCTGTTGACAATTAATGGAAATCATCCATTATGAAACTCAAATTATTGTGCCTAACCACTCATTTCACTATTCTTCTGAAGTTGTTTGGTCTATGGCTCTCAATACTTTTGATGGTAAAGCACGAAGAACTCTCCTCTTGGGATATAATTATCATATGGTGGGGATGGGACACCAGGAAATTGTTACAGGAATTATTAATAAACTTTTAGTAAATCAATGTCAATATATTTAGAAAATGAAAGAGGAAAAAAAAAACTTGAGGTGCATTATATAATAGTAACATTAACGAAGACAAATATTCATGGTTAGTTATAAATTATGTGGACCACCCCAACAGTCCCCTTTCCATTCATAATCGGCCCATTCTACCTGTTAACATTCAACATGCAGAATTTATCTGACACGTCTAATTAGCATTGTCGTTCCCCAAGAACTGTTAGTGGTGAATCAGCGTCACCATGATAAACTACTCGTTTTCTTTTCCTGGAAGACAAGCTTCTCTACGCTGATTGGCTGGCATTCCCGCAACATTTATCCTACTTTGCATGATTACTCGCCCCTTACTTGATTCTAACAAATATGTAGTCTAAAAATAGCCCTAATCTTCTGGGTGGTAATAAAAATAACCATAAATTTTGACAAAACTAGACTCTTAACAACAAAGGCTTTATAAGAATGAAAAATCATTGATTTGAAAAATTAATAGACTAAAAATAAAGTTATTGAATTTAAATTTACCATAGGTGTGTTGCTTAGAACTTTGATGAACATCTAAACGTATTAAAATTAGAAACTAGTTCCACACTTTATTATAACTAAAACAAAAAAAGGTACTACTATGTATAGACTAAAGTTAGGTCTATAAGAGATATTAATTGAAAACATGCTGAAGGCTAAGAAGAACATAATAGGCACAACTTGATAAACAAAAGTACAATAAAATTAGAATGTTTTATAACTATACTTACAATGAGAATATTAACTTATACATTTGATGGGTGATTGGGAGGGGGGTGGGGTGAGGAAGATTGATAAAAATGAAGTATACAACATGACCAAATGTATCTTGATATTAGAATTGATGGTATTCGCAAGCCTTTGCCAAACAAATGTAAGTATTTTAAGAATAAATTAACAAAATAAACACGTGAAAATAAATATTAATGAAATGGTCGAGTGTTAAAGAATCGAAAATCCCTAACCACTTTACATTATGGCTTTGAAAAACATGGCTATATTATGCACTTGTGAATTGCTCTAGTTGGCTTTTTTTTTAAATTGTGGTCCAAAGCTTGTTTTAGCTTACAATAGAGAAAATATCTGCATTATGCTTATAAGTGTTTCGATATTTGCGTGTACACGCCATTCACCCTGACTTATTACATTATGGCCCTATTTTATAAGATTTACCTTAGTGGAAATAAGTTACAGTTCAATTTGTATAGGAAGAAACTTTTAGGAAAATACCAACTTTTTTTTTGCGGTCAATATTGATAACATATTAGAGCAGTATTGGTGTTATTTTATAGGCATTGATAATATTTATTAAAAGTGATAGCTGATGATAACATAACTTGATATATGAATACGTAGATCTGGTAACATCTCTAGCTGTCAGATAAGGCCCTTCCTATGAAAATTGGATAAGCTTTCAGGGTTGATGTGTAGATAAACTATCGGTTTATAGTGTTGAGACCTTCCCTGAACAATGTTGCATTAGCTATTTAACTTTTTATTTTTTTATTTTCCAGGTGATTGAGTCCCAGATATTTGAAAATGAGGATGGTCATGAATATTATTACAAAATACTAAATCGCGAAATGAATTGCAAAAAATGTAAATTGATTTTTTAATTCTATTGGTATGTTAATAAAGTAATGAAATTATATATAGTTGTGAGATTTGTTTTAATTCTTATAAAATCTTTTTTTTTTTGTTGGCACAAACATATGGCTAATATATATACGCTATACCTATATGCTCTGTGGGGGTGATAGCTAATAGAAGGTTCTTTATTGCAAACATTGACTGGAAGTCACTAATGTCAACCTATTTGGATTTTTTTTAGCACTTTGTCTTTTTACACATTTGGATTGTATGCTTATTACTTAACTTTAGTGGTTTTAGGAATGAACATGGTTATATTTTAGGGAAGTGTACTCGCATTTGTGTGGAGAAAGAGTGGAAAACTATTTAGGAAAAACCACGCTCTGTACACCTGACCGAGATTCGAACCTCAATCTTCCCATCATCAGCAGTCTGGTCTACTGCGATAGTAGTGCGTTTGACCACACGACCATCGAAGCCAGTGATTATTATGTTCTTAGTAATACTATATAATCAAAAATTATCTCCGAATAGGTTGACATTAGCTACTATCAACCAATGTTTGCAATAAAAAACCTTCTGATAGCTGTCACGACCTCTTCTACCGTAGATAGTGTATACACATAAACCTATTATAATTTATAACTCCATAAAATAAGAAAACAGTTTGGGTACATAACTTATTATTATTACTATCAACATCATCATCATCATCATAATCGTCATCATTTCATCATCATAATCATCATCATAATCACCATAATCATATTATTATTATTATTATTATTATTATTATTATTATTATTATTATTATTATTATTATTATTATTATTATTATTAATAATAAATCATTTCGTTACTGAATTTAAAATCCTGAACCAGAAAAGGCTCGGTAATTTTTTTTATTGATTTTTTTTTCCCCAGCATTTGTGATACCTACCATCATTTTACTAGCATTATTTTCATGAGTTTTCTGAAATGACTGATACCAGCACATGACTTACCTAATACATAATTTGATTTTTGGCTAGGCATAATATACAGTCCCTTGAACATAAATTCATCACTATGAAAATAAAACTCTCAATTTTACCTTCTTTTTTTTTTCCTGTGCTGGAAATCGATCCTGGGACCCTGAGCTCAATATGCATATACACCATCGACTGATCTGAGCTGGGCACAAAATCAAAATAAGACAAGGCTTGTGCATCTATTTAAAATATGTAAAAAAACAACAACTCCATGGTGTCAGCTCACAATCGAAAAGCGGCCACCGTCTGTTGGCAGAGATAGTGCCAACATTTGCTAATAGAGGGTGTCATGTGATCAGCACAATGAACCCTCTAGCTGTTAATTTCAGTTTTATAAACTGGAGGCACTACTTTTTCATTCAAGTATCTCCTCATATGTGCTCACGAGGCTGAATTGACCTAATTACAAACCCACTGCTTCACAGAAAATCTGGACGTGCTGAGGATCGAACCTGGGACCTCTGGATTTGTAACCAGGAGCTATGACTACTAGAAATATGTAGGCACATATAATTACAAACATTACTTTTTATGGGTGCATAGAATATTTTTGTGCACTTTTTGGAAGCTAATAACAAAATAATACAGAAGTAGGTGAGCGGTAGTCACACCTGACTCAGAAGGAATAAGTCATTGTTTGATCATAGACTGGCTGCGCTATCATTGTTTTGGTTGCTTTTTGTTGTTGTTGCCATATTTCATATTTAGTTTCTTGTTCTTCCTACAGGCAAAGGCGTGATTCATTTCCTTAAAAATTCACCATTCTCATTCTATTCACATTGTCTCAATAGTTTAATCAACAGATTGTCACTACTGGCACTGAAACATTTAATTTATTCTCTTTTTAAATTTGTGACCTTTACAATTAAATTTGTTTTGGAAATCAAACTTTGAACCTAGGGCTTGCATCATTTCTGTGAAATGTCATTTCACACGTGTTACCTATAATTTAAAATATAATTTGTCTTGCATATGCACTTAGTGAATTTAATACACGCAATAGTTAAGCTTACTACCTAAGGAATTTAGTTCAATAGGTACTAAAGTTTGTTTACAATTGGTCCACTAGTTCAAAAGTAATAAAGGTAGACAAGTGAATAAAAATAATTATTACATTGGGCTTTCAACAAAACAATCCTTATATTTTAATAGTACAGGGTGGCCCACGGAAAAGTAGCCCGCCTTCTATATCCAGCAGGTGCCTCACTCTGATTTGGAGGAGGTCAATCCCCTTCCACCCATATTGTGACACGAAGAATGAGCAAGTGAACTGCTTGTCTAAAGCTTTATTGAATTACCCACATGTTACATGATCGGCAGACGGAGTGGAAGGGGATTGACCTCCAATTCAGAGTGAGGAGCCTGCTGGATATAGGAGGCGGTATACTTTTCCGTGGGCCACCCTGTATATCAATAGCCTTTAAAGCAGCAGTTCCCAAACTTTTTAACTGGTGTATCACCCTAACAATTTCTGTAATTTAGAGTATCACCAAGATAATGCTAAATTTTTACTATTTTAGTATGTTTTTAATGGTGCCCAGGGTTATAACAACTCAAGACTGTGGAGCTGCACCGGCTGTCTGAGCTATAATCAGTGTTACCACCCCTTCAACCACTTTTTAAATCTGTTTTACTTTTGGTTGGACTTCGGACAAATATATTTATAAGATTTGCAATATATTTTTACGGCTTTAATTTGCTTGTTTTGTTTAACTTCTCACTGAGTACCTCTGGTAAGAATTTGTATGTACCACTCGTGGTACATGTACCACAGTTTGGGAACCGTTGGTTTATGGGAAGAAGAAGAAAATAGTCACTATATTTTTTTTTTCTTAAGCTTTAAGTGTGCTTTTAGGAAAATCACTCAGAAGGTTGAAATATAGAACTTAATATAAAACAGCTATAGGCCTACTTTTCAATTAACTTAACATCAAATGATTTATTTAGTGGTAATATTTTGTTAAGTATACATGCTATATGTTTGATTAAAATAAAGATATCAGATAACATGAAAACTAGGAAAATTAAAAGTTTTGAAATGGTGGACATTGAATTGAAAGTTGCTAGTAACATTTTTCTAAGTATCATTACAGTATTAAAATAATGTAATCTATTATTGATGGCTACTATGTGTTACAGCTATAAAAAATATCTTTTATTCTAGCTTGGATTTTAATATGTATGTATTTTGGGCTTCAAGTATCACTTACTCGTCCGGGCTATACACACAATCTTATTAAAGTGTTGTCTCAATCTCTTGGAGCTTTTATACAAGGTGTTGTTATTGAGATATTATGGCATTAGCTAATCTGTTGATAGTACATTCCATTATTATAGTTCAGGTTATCAATAGTATGGTAAGTATCAGTTTAAGTGCTATGCTCTGAAAATAGTAATCAATTGAACATTTATAGTTTACTGTAATTGTCATTCCTACTTCCTACGTTTACTCTATAAAGGCCAGGGCTTAAATCCTGGCCGACTGCACTTGGCATGGATTTAATTCAATCTGGTTTCTGTGCATTTTATTAAATCCAACCCTCATTCTGGTCTCATATACTTTTAATTTGGTTTCATGTCCAGGTAGAGTTAACTCAGTGCTAATGTGTTAGACTATTGACTCTAAATGGGACAGTTTGAATCCTGGCTGGTTGCACTGAGGATGTTTCTTTTACCACAGCATACATATTTCAGGCAAAATTTAGTCATTTATGAATGTAAATCCTGCATTTGTGCCCTAAATACTTTTTTCAAAACGCTTTAACTTGATGTTATAGATGCGGCCATTTCTAGAAAACTAAAATGTTTGGTAACTTTGTTAACGTGTTTGCAATTATAGAAGTTTAGAACATATAGTGTAAGCTAAAATGAATGTTCACCTAATTCATAGAATTATTTCACAAATAATCAACCTGCATAGCAACAAAATGCTTCCTCTCACATCATTGGTAGACGGAATAGCGTGAAGAAGGCTGGTGTGTTTGACATTCCTGACAATTACACTTCGTGGGAATTTGACAGATCCAAGAACAACCATATTTTCCTGGATATAACTGGCAGTTGGGAAAAATCTGGTAAAGTTATGCACGTTATTTGTTTCACTGAGCATTTAAAACATAATTGCAATCAATCTAAGTAAAAAAATGAATGTATTGTTATCTTCACTATATCGATACACTTTATTTTGGTATGCCAGTGGTTTGAATAGTTAATAAAGGAGCTATGTACTTCAGTGTTTTTATTATTATTAGCTGTTCTGTCTTACAACAGGCTCATCCCTTTTGTCAGTGAACTTAGAACGCCAATGTACTCTGTACTCTGTCTCCTTCAGTTCCAAGAATTTTCTTCTTTCCTTCAAGCCATCCAATATTTGAATCCTTCTTCCTTAGCTCTTATTTTCCTCAACCTTGTCTTCTATCATGTCATGCAGAAGACAGTTCCTCCTAAGGATGTGTCCGATTCAGTTTGCTCTGTACTGAGGAATCACATCCAAAATTGTTCTCTTTTCACTCACTTTTCTTAGTACTCCATTTAGCACCATGTCTGTCTACATGATCTTCTCGAGTCTTCTAACTCTGTTATAAGTATGCTAATTTTCAGGTAATTCACTCATGTAGCCCATTGTTTCCATAAACTTTTAGAACCAGAACCCAATTCTTAGAACGACTAACTTTCATGACCTAGCTTGAATAATCTTTAGGGTGAAGAGCTATTTTAAAATGTATTGTTTTACTACTTTTTTTCTTTCAATTTGTCTTTGTTGTATATTATGTACCTTATTTTTTTCTTTTGTTTTTACTCCTATTTTTTAATGATTTGCTTTTTTCAAATTATTAAAAATTTAGAACATTTCAAAAACTCTTTGTAATCCACTATGATTTGGCCCACCACCTATAGTTTGTGAACTACTGATGTAGCTAATATAATTAAGATATTTTCATTGATACTTGTTGGCGCTATTAATTTTGTACGAATCATTTTAGGTATAATTTGCTTAGGCATAACTACACCGAATTACTTCCTCCATATTTTAAGGGCCACCAGGACCATGATAAACTTAGGCTTTAGTTTGTAAATTATCTTAAGAGTTCCACATGGTAGGATAACTATTAATAATAATACCCACACAGTCTAAGGCATCAAGCTCATGATTTCTGATAATGGAGAGGTCAAGGTTTGAATCTAAGTCGGCTGCATTGAGAGTGATTTTCCGATTCTCTTTCCATGCTAATGTGGGTGCATTTATTCTAATGTTCTTTCGTAAATGTCCACCCTGTAAATAAAGTTTTTTAGCATCACATCTTACTACCTGTTCAGGTTGTATGCATATGTACTAATTACTTTTATGTTTTAGGGAGTAGGAAGGTTGAATTAAGAGGAAGTGTACGCGCATTTGCCTGGAGAGAAAGAGTGAGGAACTGTATAGAAAAAAACACCCTTAGTACACTCGATTGGGATTAAACCACAATCTCCCAGTCATCAGCACTCCAGTCTCTTGTGAGAATAATGGCTTAGACCATGCGGCCACTGAAGAGGGTAATTAAGCTGTTAATTACCTTGATAGCGGCTTCATTGGCCACATGGTTTAAGGTATCACTCCTGTGTTAGACTAGACTGCTGATAATGGAGAGATCGGGGTTCTAATCCCAGTCGGATGTATTGAGGGTAGCTTTTACAATATGGTTTTCCAATCTTCTTCCATGCAAGTGAGGCTACACTTCTTCTAAATTCAACCTTACTCATTCCTAAAACATTAGCATAATTAATAGGCCTACATATGTGTATAACCTGAACAGCTTAAAACAAAATATGACCCTGATGTTGAGTGAACTAATTTTAATAATTATTATTTTTTATTATATCCATTCAAAAATAAAGATATTTTATTAGTTTAAAAGTTTGATTTCATTTTTCGATAAGCAAATAATCACAGTTTGATTAAAAGTTTCTTAAAATGTTTTGTTTCAGGTCGTTGATGGCCCAGCTATGCCTCTACATATTATATATATATATATAAAATAAATTATATTTTTAAATCCATGGCAGAATCTTTCATGCCTTGGTTTCTTCCTGTGAATTGTTGACTGGATATATGCTCAAGGTTTTGCTAACAGACTCCGTGCAATAAAGCCACACAAGTTTTTTTTTTTTTTTTCAAGTTCTAAAGGTATTCCTGTCGCAGGGTCCGAGTCTTGTGAAGGCCTCCACACAGATCATGATGAGTCGTGGATGCCAGTGTTGTGCACTCACAACAGAGTTCCCAGTGGTACAGAGTGCAACACCAAGTGTACCGTGGAAGGTACAAGCCTGTATGGGGCAAGTAGAATGTATTGCAACAATACCAAGTGGACAAGACCACATGACATTACTACACGCCCACTATGTCTAAGTAGGTGCATTAATTAGTTAACTGTTATTTTGATGATCATGTTCGAAAAAATGTGTCGACAATTGATAACTTTGTTTTAACGTCTCAGTAGCCATTTGAGCTATATGAATGTATTAATTACGTTACTGGAATATGGATGAGTAAGGTAGCATTCTAAATGAAATGTACTTGCATTGGTTTGGGTTGAGATTAAAATCGTTTAGTAAAAATACACCCTTAGTACACCCAACTAGGATTCAAACCCAGATATCCCTGTCATGGTGATGTAATAGAGTATGCGACCACCAATATGGTGATTTACTTTTATTTCCATTGCCTATTTTATAAAAGCTTGAGTTACCTTTATTATAAGTGCTTGGGACTTTGAACTGGTCACATGTGAAAATACCTTTACCATAAAAATTGGTAGGCTCTTTCACTCTAGCTCATAGAAATTCTCATGGGCTGATAAAATCAGTCGGTTCAGAAAGTGCACCTAAATACCTCAAAAAAACAAATAAATAATAGTTTCCATATCAATTCCAATATTTAAAAATAGGATATTAATGTGTCTCTAAACAATGATAAGATTATTGTCCTGTATTTGTCCTTTATGTTTACCTTTTACATGTTCCTATCTATGTGTCCTATCATTCTTTACAATTTTCCATTTTCTCGCTTTTGTGTTGTTTTTTTTGTTTCCTCTTTTAGGAAGTTGTGTTGTGCGTTTCACACTCCTCCCTGATGAGTTTCGATAAAATGAAACCTAAGTCGGGTGATTGGGCGGTGACGATCGATTTTCTTTAAGAGGCAACCATTACCTCTTTGTCCATTGACAGCAATGTAAAGTGTGAACTGTGTTCTCCTTTTCATTGTAAAAGCCATATTGTGTTCGTCCCTTTTGTATGTTTCTATCCAGCTTTCCTGTACCTTCTTCCAAATATAATGCAATTGCCTCATAAAGTGAAAAGAGGTTTTCCTTATTGAGAAAGATTATTGTATGGTATCTTTTTTTTAATTAATTGTGTTTTATAAACATCTAGAACCATATCATTTGAAATGTGCACACATATTATTCAAAAAATAACTTAAAGATCATTTGTAGGTTTAGAAGAAATTGCATACAAGCTTGATGAAACTTTAAAGAAAATGATGGAGCTATACAACTATCCCTTGGTGCTGTTTGTCATTAACGAAGAATCAAATATCAATGAAACAGATTTCAGAGCATCAATGAAGTTTATAGAAAATTTGCGATCAAATCCGTAAGCAAAGAAAAATATAGTTTTTACTATTCATGGTAGAATTCTGGTAGGAATAAACTTTTAGAAAAAACATGACAACTAATAATAATAATAATAATAATAATAATAATAATAATAATAATAATAATAATAATAATAATAATAATAATATAATTATTATCATCATCATCCTCATAATCATCATCATCATCATCATCACCACCATTTCGTAGGTATTGATTCTATAAAACATGACTGTTTAAGATTACATGATTTGATGTATGAATATATGAAAATTATTTTAGTGATTTTTCTAACTGTAAAAAAAAGTCACTTCCTCAAGAAATCAAACTGTACACATTCTGTTTATACAAGGATGATATTGATTAAATATTTCGTCGGCTTTCTTTACGTAGATGCCAAATGATGTCTGTGGTGTTTTTCTTTTAGAATATTTGATTTTACTGGGACAGGAGTGATAGCTTTCTCCAAAAATGCCAGAGTCATTGTTGAAATATCAGAAAGCAACAAATGTCATTTCATCAAGATATTGCATGCACATCAACAGATAGACGAGCCTTATTCAGATTTCTCAGCAGGCTTCAATGAGGCGACCAAACAAATTAAATTATCTAATCATATTAACAAGAAAGTAATTGTTTGTAAGTATATATAAATATATATATTTTTTAATTTTAATTTGTGGAGATATTACATTTTAGAATGGTTATTTTTATGAGATTATTTTTATTTCCCAGTCAATAAAATAAAACAATTTTTTCATTTTAAAAAAAATATATCTATACATATTGGCAAAGAAACAATATTTACAAATTTGTTGTCATATGTATTTGTCATATTTATTTATTTGTTGACCATAATCAGAAAAATATCAATTCTAGTCTACTTGCTATGATAAATGGATGCTCTGAAGCCTTTGAACATGTTATTTAAAACATTTAAATGTTTTTTAAAAACTATCTGTATAAGCTTTTTTTTTGTTTGTTTTTTAATTTCAGTCTTTATTACAAACACAGTGGACCAAGATCCTGAGAATAACTGGGTAAAGTATGTGGATATGTTGAAACATAATGGCCATGTTGTGTACACTATCGGTGTAGGAAATTCTGACAGGGACCAGCTAGAAGACATGGCGTCAGTATTTAACAATAACTTGTGTTTCCTCAAGCTTGCCAATTCATTGGAACTCACAAACTTGGGACTTAACCTGGAGAAAAGTAAGGGCACAAATAAAACTGATAATTAAGGTTAGAAGCCAAGATAGTAAGCTGGATTAAATAGCTGAACTATTGTAGTTGTAAAGTATGGTTATAGCGGCTTATAAATATCATATTCTTTTAAATGGAAAAATAACACCTGGATACAGGAATCGAACCTGGAAAAATGATAAATATGGTATATATATATATATATATATATCATTTCNATATATATATATATATATATATACCATATTTATCATTTTTCCAGGTTCGATTCCTGTATCCAGGTGTTATTTTTCCATTTAAAAGAATATGATATTTATAAGCCGCTATAACCATACTTTACAACTACAATAGTTCAGCTATATATATATATATACACACACACAAAAGGAAGGCTATACTTAAAAACTATATTAGCTTGACTATTTAATCCATAATGATATGCACATTCGTACATTTGTCATTGTACCATTGGCAGCATAAAGGCCTCCCTATTCGAAGGTGGCTGCGTTATCTGATAGCTAGGGATCTTAATTGATCACACATTTGTAGCTGACGATTTCTGCAATTCCATCCCAGACTTTGCCTTAAAATATGAGTGAAGAATTATCCTGGGCTCGGGACATATCCTAGATAGCTCAGTGGTAAGATCATTGGCGTTCTAAGCTAAAGGTCTCGACTTTGATTCAGATGTCCAGGTGTCATTTTTTAATTTAAAAGAATAAGAAGCTAAGAGCTTATCTCCATTCACGGATAGACCCAGGTAGATAATACATCTCTAATCAAACATTGTAACATAGTGCAGTTTTTGGTAGTCTTCATTAGAAAACAGTGGGATCGAGACAAGAAAACCATTTTACCATATTTAAACAAATACAACTATGAACTAGATTACAAAATGATTATTATTTAGTTTAAAAAAACTATTATACTGATTTGAATTTCATTATTGTCAAGTGAAGAACTAGATGCAATTTATAGTTCGAACATAGTCTATCTATAAATCGGCCATAAGATGGGATCCAACGTTTTTGGCTCTGAACCATAAAATGAAAGTTTTTAATCCCAATATACTGCCCTGGTGTGGCTTTCCATTTTTCTTAACAAATGTTGATGCACTTTCTTACATTCAGTCTCTCATGTTTACTTAGCTTAAATTAGCTTAAGTTGCTGGCATTAAAATGTATTATTTATTTAAAATGAATTAAGAATAATAAGTGAAAAGCTTACCAAATAATTAATTATCAGAGAGATTCAAGAATTGTGCAACAATGTATTTTTTGACCAAATGTCAAGATGGCAATGTTGTGATTGAAAACGGAAATGTGTTTTTTCTTCAAATTAAAATATTTCAGGTTAGAATACCAGTTGGGCACATAATGGTGATAGACGAGTTATGAGTGGTATAAATTCCACATAGAGCTAGTATGACTGAGGCATTTGTAAAACATTATGTTGCCAGTACATTAAGCCTCTTAATCATTTTAGTTTAATGGCAAAGTGCATTGTTGATATGTCAAAATTGAAAATAGTTGTCATGCAGCTTTTATTTTTCATTTAATACTATACTAAACAAAGTTTTACTATGTTACGGATAGTTTAAATTTACCCTTAAGTGCTTCAGTTGTTTTTTTTAAGCTCGTTACCTTTTAAAAATTTCACATATTGAAAGAAGGTACAAAAAAGAATGATAGGAACAAAATAAGGGATAAACAAAATATGGTATACACAGGGAAATAAAGAATACTGCTTCTAATTAAACTGCCGCCACTGGATAAAGAGATTATATTTGCTCTTAAAAATTATAACTTAATATTGACCCATCTACCAACTTAGGTTTGTTGTCAGTGGAATTCATAAAAAAGAAGTGTAAATTGTTTAACTTAATTTTGTAAATGGGGAAATAAAAGAAAATCTACAGTGATAGTAACAAATAACAGAGAAAACAAAACCCACAGAGCAAAAAACATTATTGAAAATAGTTATATGTATTATATTTTTAAACTGTTGCTCATTTACTTGTTTATGTCTAAAGTTGTATTTTTATTTTGTTTCAGTATATGGCAGAGTGTTTTCCACTTCTCAGTGTAATTGATGGATCTAATGATGCCATTTTGAAAACATTATTTCCTATGCAAACATTTTATTTTTGGAAAACACAAATTTGTTTTACAGTACCTACCTACTCTTATTTTGATTTTAAGTGCCTATTTGATTTTTCTATGAATAAATAGTTAGCGGTTATCAAAGGCGCCCGCAGGATTTTTCTCCAGGGGGGCAAACCAGGGGTCGG
>CABFWB010000121.1:422079-463822 GCA_902151455.1 Timema bartmani | reverse complement strand
GTATGGAATATCCACTAGTATGGTGGGGATTGCTCCCCCAGGAAAATTTATTAAATTGAATCCTCAAAAGATGCTTTTTAAGGGAATCCTTGTCTTCTGAAAATAAGATAAAACATATGAAAAACGTTTCAAACTTTTAATATTTACATAACCTCAGAATCTCAGGGGGGCAATTACCCCCTGGTTCCCCCCCGGTGGGTGCCCCAGGCAGTTGTATCATATTATTAATTTATCATCCATAATTTATTAATCCATAATCATATGAATAACATATATTACACATTTCTTGTAAATAATACTATAAACTATTTGGTTTTCAAATCAACAGAAAATGAATAATCACATTAAGAAATTAAATTATCATTAAATGTCAATTTTATTTCACTTTATTCCACTTGGGTATCAAAACTTTTATGTTCTTGTAATAAATTTAAGAATAAATTGGTTGAGAAATGTTTATGAGTTGGTTTTTATTTCTTCCCTTACTGTTAAGTTATAAACTGCAAAGAACTCTATCATATGGCTGTTTCATGTTTTTTTTAACAGTTCACTTAAAAATAAATTAATACAGTTATTCAATTTAATCAATTTGTCCAGCCATTTTACATGCTTAAGTCAGCCTTGCTAAGGATAATAACCATGAAGAAGTTTGAAAATGTGTTTATAGTTATTTATTTTTCACTGGGAATATTAAAAACACCAGTTAACTCAACCTACACAGGTATTAAACAAACATTGAGTGTAACCTTTTAATATTTTTTTAGTATGTTTTTAAGGAACAAAATCCAGAATAAATTGTAATATGACTGAAAATATAATATAATAGCTTACTTATTAAAATGCGTTAGTAATGGATGGCATTAGGAACTCGAAAGTTAATTGATGCACTTTCAAAAATACACCACCTACTCCTATTCTTAATGGTATAGTAATACTATCTCAGGTAATACAATACTACCAAAATTTCCATCTTAAAAACAATTTTGCAACTCATTTTTTGACATACCGTAACACATACCTAAGCTCTAGTTTGATGTAAATTTGGAAAGTTTCAATGAAATAATTTATATTCTTTGAACAGGATGCCATAACATCAAATGTGGCCTTAATACTTATTTTACTACAATGAACAATTATTTTAAACCCACAGTACACACTTTATTTGCACTTTATTACAAACACTTGCACGTAATCTCATTCAGTAATTTAGTTTGACTTTCAAATAAATAGCTTAGGAACAATAATTTGGTGTACTAATGAAACATTTACATTGAATACTGTGATCAGCACAAATTTTAGATGATTTTACTTTTCATTGTATTCTTAAATGTTTAAGCTTGATGCTTATTTAAGACTTAAAATATTGACTTAAGTTTGATTAAATGTGTTTTCAAAGTTGCTAGGTATCATTAAATAAAACATATGGCTTGTATAACACACATAATAATAAAACGATATGCTATAAAAATTGTTCATAGCAATAAAATATGAGAACATTTAACTGTGATATAAGATTACAAAACAGATAGAATTTACAGGGTTTTTTTTCTCTTTATTTTTTCTCCTGGAATTTAGGAGACTATTACCATTATAATGTTGAAAATAGTAATATTAGTAAGATTTTAAATGACTTGAATGATGTTCAAATATGAAATTAAGTATAATTATTGTGTGTATAGTGTCATATGTAAAAAGCCAAGCTATTAAACGTAAGTATTTGTCATACCAATCATTCAACATATAGATTTGTTGATAGTTTAACTTGAGGAGTTAGTACTTATTATCGTTTTAGAGATCTTTATATCTTTTTTTATATCGTTTCTCTATTTTAAATATATATTAATGACAATTGAAGTTAAAATGAAAAAGTAAGGTAGTAAGGAAAACTGCACTAATATTTGTCTGAGGAGAGAATAAAAAAAAGTACCAGTGTGATATAGCCAACCTTAGTGCAAGTTGTCGATATCTTAATATAAGCCAGATTAGGACATACTATGAAGTAGAGCCTAACTCTTGAATTAGGCAAAATATTCATTTTATATGCAGTATGTGATAACTTTACGACTGGAGGTTTTATTAAATGAAACACTTGTATTTTTAATTACCTTTAATACCCTTTTAATTGCCCGTACTTCTCATTGTTCACACAATACTGACATTATTCAAATTACGGTTTAGTTTATATACTTAACAGTCAAGATAATAGCCGCTCTATAGTTTAAAAAAATATGAACACATTAAATCGATAACTTTAAACTAATCACATGATGTTTCAAACTAAAATCTGTCTGAAGTGAAATATCTCAATGTTTGTTGGTTTTTAATAGGATTCACATCCTGTCTAACCACCATTCTGAGCTAGCAACATATCTTTACTGGTTTAGTAGGAATGAGGAAGTTAACATTTAGAAGAAATATACCTACATTTGTGAGGCGGGAGAGTGGAAAAACATTTAGGGAAAACTAACCTCACTATACTCAGCCAGGACTTGAACCCCAATTTCCCTGTCATTGGCATATCAGACCAGATTATGATGGCTAAGCCTGCATTCCAATTGATGCCACAGTGAAATATTCTATGATTTAATTAAAACAGGCAAATTTATTATAAAATTAATCTTATTATGTTCTGGGTAGTAATTTACAGGAGTAGCTTCAATCATAAAGATGTAATATTTTGAACAAAGAAGAAGCCCCAATAATAGGAAACAGTTGTGCTCTTTTACAGTCAATATTGGTGTTCAAACAATGACCCATCTATGCTGAAAAAAAAAATCATTCAAATCTTGATTGGCTCAAAATGCAGTCTTCAAATGACTGGTAGTGTGGAAGATAGCGAGGTATGAGTAAATTGGAGATAGGAATTTATAGCCAAAGCTATTATTTATGCTTATTAGTGGGAATTACTCCATCTAGATATCATATTCTGAAAATTGAAAAATGACACCTGGACACGGGAATCGAACCCGGTCCAGAGGTCTCGGGTTCGATTTCCGTGTCCAGGTGTCATTTTTCAATTTTCAGGAAATTGGAGATAGTTATAAACTATCCTTTATGCTAATCATTTCACTTGCGTGTTCAGTAATTATAACTAAACATAATTATTTTAAACAAATATATCTGAATATGGTCTAAATTAATAAACAAAAGAGCAACCAAATGTGACTGGAAGCAAACCATGTACAAATATGTTCCTCACTTTTTCTTATTTTTACATTCAGTACCATCCAACTCTTTAGTAATCTTGTGATCAAATTGTTTGATTAAATTTTTTTTTTCATCACTTGTTTTCAGTTGATTCAAATTGGTCAACTATTTATGAAACTGATACCAAGGCATCAATAAATACCTTTGAAAAGATCACCACACAAGTCGGGGACAAGAATATGTTGAAAGATGTTGAAAACAATTTAACTTTCAGTGTTCGAAGAAAGAGATCATCTTCCGATGTATTTCAACTTCTGCATTCGCCGGAACCAACAAAGAAAGAGGAGAATATCTCTACGTGTCCCTTGCTTCCCTATGATGGCTACTTGCACTGGAAAAGAAGTACCTGCTATGTCGGCCAACAGGCAACTGTTGGGATGGAGTGTGTCCCATATTGCAAAAGCATTGCACAAATTGTAGGGCCGCACCGATTGGTATGTGGGTCAAATGGTGAATGGATTAGTAGTCCCAAGAACATCAAACAAACGCCAAAATGTTCACGTGAGTATCTGTACTTATGTGCAGTCCTTGTAGAAAGTAGCCCGCTTTTAAGTATATAAAGTCTCACTCTAAGATAGCCATTTTTTTGTGATACCCAGTTTGGTGTATTTATTTAATTTTATTCTTAGCACAGCGTCTTACTACTCATTCATGTTATACACCTATGCACTAATTACACTAAAAGGTTAGGGATTATGAAGGTCCAATTGAGTGGAAGTGCACCTGCATTTGTGCATAGAGAGAGTGAGTGAGTGTAGAGTCCTTTTTGGAAGGGTCGAACCTCGATCTCCCCCTCTTCAGTGGTCTAGTCCAACACAAGAGTAGCGTGTTAGACCACGCAGCCACCAAAGGAGATAAATTCATTCTTCATACTATTTCCTTGGATTAGAGATTTTAAGTCGCAAATAGGTAACATTGGCAGTAAAGTGTGCCAGTAAAAAAAAACATTATGATTTGTGTTTTATTATTAATTCTATTTTGACTGACTGATAAATATTATTCAATATAATTTGTATTTTATTGGAAGATTGTTTATATTTCTCTTTTTTATTTTCAGTTGCTTACAGTATCGCAGAAATGTTTAAATCAAAGTTGAAAAATCTCTTCAATAATGCTCATAACCGGAATTTACTTTTTATCTTACATGAATCGGATGATATTTCATATAAAGAACGTGAGATTGAAAAAAGTGTCATTGAATATATTGTTCATACTTTTCCGTAAGTAAATTATTCCAAGAATTTTTTTTTCCTCTAAAACTGCTTCCACTCTATATAAAAAAAATCATTCCGCTCTACTTAAACTTAAATTATGTCTATTATAGATGTCCAACTGCCACATGAGTGACACATTTGTTGACTAAACAACCCTACTTTCAATCATTATAACATATTTATTTTCTGTGATAAATAAAACAAAATGAAGTACCGGCACCATAATCTAAACAAAAGTGCACAACGATTATATTTGCTAGTAGTATCAAACTCTGAAAGATGTAATTGATTGAGTTTTCCCAATGGTCAGACTAATAAAATTGTATTTACAGACCTAGGAACAAAATAACATAACACAAATATGCATTTAATTAAACATGCATATTAAAGTTTGATTCACACTTTTAGATTATTTGAGTATAATTAAGGTATAATGAAACAAAATTAGCTACTAGCTCAAAAGAAAATTATTCTGATTTTTTTTAACATCAGAAGGAAGTATTTGATGACCTTGACAGGATTTTGACATAATTCAAGTGGCATTGAATCTGTCAATGCAATTAGCAGCTATAACCTCACTATAGATGGTTTCAATTACCATTCATCTTGAGAAGAATTTTTAAATAAAAGTGTTAAAAGGTTGGGAAATTCTTCTTTGGTATTGATTACAATACAATAAAGTGTAGGGGTGCATTGAGAGAGTGAGAGAGAGAGCGAGAGAGAGAGAGAGAGAAAGAAAGAAAAGGTATCTCTTACAATTTTCTTATAATTTATAAAGATGTAATTTTTCATTTTCAGATAGCCCTACTAATTTTTTAAAAATTAATTTCAAATATTAAAATACTCTGCTTTTTTCATTTTATTGATGCAGTTATTAAAAGTGTTGTATATGTGATGTTCAGGTTAGAAATTGGCTTTGTGTCAAATTTTGAATTTAATCTATAATGAATGTATTTTAGTGGCTTGTATTAAAATTTGGATGGTGCACTTAATTTATATGTATCATCACAATGATAATGTATTGTCGATCTCAGTGGTTTAAGAGTAAAGTTCTTGCCTCAGGACCCAATTTTCTTGGGTTCAAAACCAATCAGCAAATCAACAAATCAACCAATTTTTCTTGAGCTATAAAAATCCATAGCCTGACTTCCTTTGGTGGGAAAGTGAAGCTGTCAGTCCAATGTTGACTGTGGTATGTAAAAGAACCCTGGGAGTTAGGTGAAAATACCTGTCCCCGCAAAATTGGTAGGCCCTTTCGCTCTCGCTCATAGAAATTCTCATGTGCTGATATAATCACTCAGTTCAGAAAGTGCACACTAATTACCTCAAATAAATGACAATGTATTTACTACTAGCTATTACTGGAAATATGACTAGAACAGTGGACAGATTCAGCAAGATTACACAAAAGTGTGGGAAAATGTTGAAAATAGTTGACCTTAGAGAATGGGTGTGGTTTTTGAATTTGTGAGCTAAGTTGATTTAATTGCTTGAAAAACCTTCTGTATTTTAGATTCAATTTCATCACCTCTAGATAAAGCTCTTATAATTTTTATCTGACAGATAGTTCAACAATGCTTTGACAATGTTTCATTGACTCTGCACATGTGTGGGAAAGTGCTTGATTGGTGAATTTAACTTAACCGTATATGGTAGAACCAAATCTAAATAAGCTAATTAAAAGCTTTATTTCAACAATAATTCTAATCAAGTCAATTTGAAATATTTTTTTTCTATTTAAAAAGAAATATCTTCTTATATTGTAGTGATAGCTACTTTTCACAAAAAATATATATATAAATATATAAAAAATATATAAAAAATTTACAATTGAAGTGTAAATATTAATATCTTCAGGTTATCCAATATACGTAATGGTGGGCTTATATTATTTTCATCTTCTGCAAGAATCATTCAAAATTTGAATGAAGAAAATCATTGCTACTTTCTTAAAGAAGTTTTGAAAATGGATTATTCAGGACAAGGGGCCAATTTCCTATCAGCACTTGCACTTGCTGACCGTGAAATATCTGAGCAAGATGCCCAAAATAAGACCATCATAAGTGAGTAATGGCGTAGCATTTAATACCAAACTAAGGTTTAATAGAGCCTTAAGTTTGGGGGATGCTTGGAATTTCTTTATAAGCACTCCATAAAATCATAACGTTATGAACAAAATTAAATAAAGTTTATAATTTTACCATCAGATTTCTTTTAGTTTGATGTTATATTTAAAAAGTTATTTTACAGCTTAAGCTATTAGATAAGCATGAGTAATATGAGTTTAGGGAAATTAATCCGTAATAGTCTAAAGAAAGTAAAGGAGGGTATATTGATAAACATGTTTATTTATTTGCCAACAGTTTTGGCAACAAGTACAGTGTAGCTGACTCCAATGCGATTGTTTTTTCATGTTGGGGCTTCCCAAACTATATCCAGGCACATAATGGTGCCTTTATTTGAAATATACTTTTATCATTCCAATGTGTTAGATTATATTCTATTACAGATCTTAGAAGCAGACACCTTCTGGAATAAAAATAAAAATATCCGTTATTAAGAAGTGTCTGTTATTTGGAAAAAAAAAAAAAATTAAATCATACTTGTTGCACATAATTTAATCTATGTGAAACTCTACATTGTGGATACCTTGAAGTACCATATTTAATTTTACATAGGCTTAACAAGAGGGGGAAAGCAGGACTGCTCACACTTCAGGTGAGATAATGTCATTTCTGATATTCTTACAGTAAAATATTAAAAATGTACTAGTGCTTTCAATTTTTGTCCGCTATTTAGAGATTGCTATATAAATAAATATGTATCTACAACAGTGTATGTTTCTGTTATTGAGAAATTCCGTTATTAGGAGGTTGTTTCACTATAAGAGCCTATGTTATCTTGCCTGGGAAATTTAAGCTGTGTTGGTTATAAAGGAGAATTTGCTATTCAGATGTGTCCTTTAGGGGAGATTTAACTGTATAAGCAATTAGTAGTCATTACTAGCGCAAACAAAATACAATTTGATATAAAAGCTTGGAAAGTTTGGTGTCAAAACCATATATTTTCTTCTTTGGTCAATACTCAGATATTTTTTGCACATAATCGTTCATCACTAGTGTTTTGACAGTGACTGTATTTATTGTGAACTTAGCATATTTGGAGATAATTCACAGTGGACAAAAGAATATCACATGCTTGTATAAATTGTAGAAAATCTTATCTTTAGATTGTATTTTGTATTTTCTTGTACTTTTTTTCTTCAGTTTTTCTCACTGACAGGGACAATGATGGACCTCCAACTTGGATCACTTGGGCAGAAAAGCTGAAAAAGGCGGGAAATATTATCTTCACATTTGGAGTTCATAATGTAAACAAGGAAGACTTTCAAAATATGGCTTCTGTTTATATTGACAACACAACAAACTTTTATTATTTCAGCAATTTCTCAAGAATGAAGGAATTTGCCGAGCAATTAAAAAAAAGTTAGTAGTAGTTTATATTTTGTGATATATTTTAAAAATGAATTCACTTAAAAAGTTATAGATCATCTTATTTTTACTTTATCATATGAATAAAATATTGTAATTGTGAAAATTTTTGCCTTTGCAATTATGATTTATCTTGACTCAAAAAATTAAGTTATATAATTCTGTCTTTCTTTATTTGGGGCTATGGTCAAAGCAGTTTTATGAACTCCATTTAAAATTTATATTAATATGTTATATAATTATACCTCAAGATGAAATCTAGTTTAAATTCTAGCTTTAAAATTCAGGGTTGTTTACTAAAGACTAAATTTTGAAAATTCAAATTTAAAAAAAGATTTCTTCAACGGTTTTGTTAAAATAAATATCAGGGGAGAGTTTTACATTACAAATAATATTATATCCCTGCTATAAAATCCAGTTGAACCTGGTTAAAGCTGGTTAAAAACTGTTGAACATCTCACCAGTATTAACCAGTTTTCAACCATTTTCAACCGAAATATACAGCAAGGATATTTATTTTTCTAAGAAAAAATATAATTTAAGGGAAATTTATTGATGACTTATTTTTGAAAATATATTTTATGGATATAAGATATACTAGTCTTCTTTTTCTTATCATTATTATTATTATGTGTTCTATCTTGCGACAGGTATATTCCTTTTGTCAGTGAACCTATATCACCAATGCGCCCTGTCCTCTGCCTCCTCCTTGAGCTCCCAGAAGTTTATTTTTTCCTTCAAGTCATCTAATATTTGAATCATCCTTTTTCATAAGCTCCTCTTTTCCTCAACCTTTCCTACTATGACGTCATGCAGAAGACAATTCCTCCAAAGTATATGGCTGATCCAGTTTGCTTTGCTAGTCTATATGAGAAAATAAATACCATTGTGTTGTGCCATTTATTTTAAAATGTAAATAATCTTAAATGAATTTATCACATATTATATTTGATCTCCTTAGGTTGGTTTTGGTTTAATATGATTTTAATCTATGTTTTATACTTTCAGATTTTAGAAGACTGAGTCATTTTGACTGTAAGTGTTATTGCATTACATAATTATAAAATAATTTGATGAGTTCTAATACATAGTTGTTTGCTCTGGTATTTTACATGGTTAGATCATTAGCTCTCAATGCCTTATTATTGTGTTGTCCGAGCAACTACTACTCTCATTGAGAAATCCCCACTTTTAGCCTTAACTGGGGTTCAAACATAAACTCTTGCTGATAGATGACTCAACCCAAGTTCTTGTATTTATTTAATATATATTTTTTTGATACTTGTTAAGTTTTTTTAAAAATGTTTTAATTTTATTTCAGGTTCTTTTAAACATCAATAACATAAATTGATGCCATCTGTTTCCATATAAAGAAAAATTACTGAACATCATAAAATTGATCGAAAACTTAGAAAATGGGGCATTTCAAGAAGCTTTACAAGTTTACTACACTATCACTGAATAGCCCCTAATCATATACGAAGTGACAATTTTGTTACCTAGTTCCAAAGCTAACTCAGATTATTAGCACTCTATACACAAGTAAGAATGAATACATAACAATTGCGTGCAATCAGAAATGTTACCTGTATTGGCAATATTGTAACACTAGTATGTTTTTAAACAAATGAGTACATTCATGAAATAAACGTATTTTTTAAAAAGCTATATTTAACATTTTTTTAAAACAATTTTTGCAAATGAAATTTACTTAAATATCGTTACTATTCCATGATTAAAACATAATATGAAATCATAATTACTTTGACAAAAAGTTTAAGGAAATAAGAAATTAGATGTTTGTACGAAGCCAAATAATTTAGAAAATCTTAAGTTTATAATTTATATATATTGGAGTAAATTCTGATGAACTTGTTGAGCACTTCTGAAGCTTTGGGCTTAAATTCCAGCTATATAAATTAACCAATCAAAATATTATTAAATGTGTGTAAAAATATTATGGTATTATGGTATCATTATGATTAATAAAACATTATATATCTGAGTGGCTATGGACTAGTAGTGAACCATCCAAAATAAAATGTAATTGTAACTTAACACGTTGAGCTCCAATGTGGTCCATAAACCTCCAAGTGAACTTTCCAGACCAACCAATGCGGGCCTTAAGACTGTGCGACATAATTTACACCTGACCTTTTCTACAGCCAAGGGAATCCCATTCATGTGGATGTGGTTGTTAAGTGGGACCACGTTGGGCTCTAAGAAGATACCTGCGCCCTTTACCAGGGCAACTTTTTTTTGTGTGTGTCCAATTGAGGCTACTGATGGGCTGTGGCTAGCATGAGAATATTTGGCCGGACGACAACGGGCCTATAAATCACACTAAAAAAATCTTGATTTTCAACCACATTACATAATTTTTTATTTTTTTTTACTATTGTCCCATGAATCTACGCTTTGATATAACTTATAAGTTGATTGAGGCCAAAAAGTAAATTTGTTCCAAAGAGCATCTGGTACTCAGCCTGTTATGATTTATTTATTTTAAAAGTAGGTAATAAAATATCTACCTGTGTCTGAATGTTGAAACTCAGGAAAGTCTAGCCAGACTTAAGTAAGAGTTGGGGTTCATTGAAAAATATCTGTTTTTGTAATGCTCTTATAAGTTAGATTGATTATTTTTTTTACATTCATTACCATTTCCATCCTGTTGCCTGGGTCAGTTTTTTTAATCAAGCCATATATTTTCCACTACCAGCTTGCTAAGCCTGTCTTGGCTTCATATGTCTTATAATCTAACGTAAGACTAGGACAGGCACAACATCCAGACCCGACAGTTAATCCATTAATGTGAAAGGATAAACTCACATTTCACCAATGATAAATTTTTCGACCATACTGGGAATCGAACCTGGGACCCTTAACTCAGTAGACAGACACGCCACTGACTGAGCTAAGGTGTCAGATAAGTTAGACTAATTATATTATTCAAAAATTAGCATTGAAGTTTTTTTTAGTTTTAGTAAGATATAAAAAATAACATTTGCTGACCCCCTATTCCTCAACATGAGTAGTAACAACAGATTAACAAAAATATATAGTATTATGTATTTTAGTCAGCTATGAAAAAGTGATAACGTTGATATTTACAATAAAATGATTTTTTTCAAGACTGTTTGTTGATTTAATTTATGTAGGCATTGTTTCATATAATTTTAATCACTCACTTCTCTTAACATTCCAAATATTTATTCAATTTAGATGTTTGATCTAATGTTAGTACTAGTTATCAGAAGCTTAAACTATTCAATCAAAGGAAACTAGATATGTAATGTAAGGTAAGGCTCATGGAAATACATCAATATTCACCTGGAGAGAAGATGAGGTACTGGGAAATCTCTCTTGCCAACTAATTGTGTTCTGTCAGAAATGAACCCTGGCTTCTTAAATACAAAGCTCACTTCAATATCCTCTTGGTTAGCCTTGCTGGTTGCTCAACGTGATGATTTGCACCCTCTAGTATGAAAACACAAAAGTGAATGTGAATCTGTCGAGGCAAGTATACAATAGCTGACCTATAGAAGTAATTGTTTGAGTCATGTGTGTGTTTACTTTGATGGACCAAGTGGGATGTTTACTAAACAATCTTTTATCATTTTTGATGACGTTATCTCTCTGCTTAGGTGGACGGGTCTTTGTGGCAAACTGGCGCTCACCACTTAAAGCAACAATGTCACCTTTAAGGGTGATTTTTGTTGTTCTGCAAGGGGTTTGTATTGTCACTGCTGACATCAAAGCAGGTAACGTCTTAAGAAGGAGGCGATGGAAGAAGATAGGCATATGTTGCTTTGAAGGGCTTTAGAATAATTGACAGCTTGTTTTATCTTTTTATGTTTGAAATACAAATTTACTTACTAAAAATATATTTGTTGATTAATTTCACCAGAGTTTGAGTATGTAGCCAGGTACATTTAATATATATTAGCTAAACATATTTTTACATTATATTAAATTCAATACTCAAATATTAATTAACTATATGTGAATTTGATTTTCAAATAATTTACCTTTATTTAAATGTGATAGTTAGAGTTTAATTTTTAAGGATATCATTTTTAACTACGATATTAATTAACCATTAAATGCAAAATAAACATTTCAAGGATTATTAAAAAATTAAATCAAGACTACAAATTTTAAATTTAACATCACACCAAAATGATTCACCTTAATTTTTGTTTGTTTTTATATTTTTGTAAAATTTAGTCAATCATGTTATATTTAAACAGGAATATATGAAGACAGATTCAAAACATGTGTTTAAGATACAATTTTTATATATATTTTGAACAATTTTCTAATTCACTTATTGTAATGTTTGGTGAAATTAGCTATATGTTTTTTTTAAATAATAATTCAATTTTCTATTTATATTTTACAACAAAACTTTTGTTGTTGTCATAAGCTAAATCTTGGATTAAATGTTTTTCTTTCAATTCATAACTAAAAATAATTAAAGTACTTGGATTTAATTAATAATACTTATATAGTTAACTATGTTTACATGCAATTTTCACAAACTTTAATTATTTAAACAATACTTTATTACCATCAGTGATATTTAACTAGTTTATTTTATGGACAACAATCTGTTTAACTTGTTGTTAGGGATTGAAAGCAGTAAGATTCCCTTTACTGAGACATTCATTTACTTTGAAACTCAATACATCTTCTTCTCGGAGCGGGTCACATGGGACGAAGGGGCAGCAATCTGTCCCTCATACAAAGCTCAATTAGCTATTGTGGATGACATCCACAAAGCCGAGTTCTTAGCTGAGACAATAGCTGACTCAAACAATCGTAAGGAACATTTTTATTTTAACAAAATTTCTATAAATGATGTATTTCTGTAATACTTTCATATAAAAATGTGTTTTCTTTATGCGTATCTAAACCATTTATATTTGATTACAATATCAAAAAGTAAAGCAAAGGAAACAACAAACACCATTCCACTATCAAAAAGTTCAAGACTAGGTTACATATGCCAAATTCTTTTTAAAAAACTACAGACATAGTTATTTTCTTCAACATCTCTGTTCTGGAAACTATTTACACAAGTATTTCAAATTAATCTTATATTCTAATGTGCTCCTCTCGCAGTAAACTAGACTGCCAATGATGGGGAGATTGAGGTTTAAATCTCAGTCGGGCGTACTGAGGGTACACTTTCTCTAAATATAACCCTCCCAAATCTCTAAAACCATTGATGTAATTAGTTCAAAAGCATATAAACCCAAATGGGTAGTGAAATGTGATGCTATATAAAAAAAATTATATTGAGATAGTTATTATTTATCAGCAAATGGATAGCGTGTCTGACTCTGACTCAGGATTCAATCTCTACCTGCTACACTGTGACTGGTTTTATCACAATGTCGCTTTCCATCTTGTTTCTAGACAAATTTTGGTCCATTTTCTTAAAATTCACACACATTCTCTTGATTTAGGTAACTTAGCTCACTGATATACAATATCAGGTACAAAGCATGCAAATAAAAAAATTATAGTTTTGTTAAGTATTCATTCTATTCTACTTAATAAGTCATTTCTCGCTAAATTATAGAAATGGAAGACATTTGGATTGGTGGTCGCAAGATTAACGAGCTGTGGATGTGGACGGGTACAGGTGTCGTCATACCATCAAAACCAAATGGAATGGGGTTCCCTCCATGGGTGTATCATGGAGAACGCAAAGGGAAAGAGTGCCTTGCTATGGACAGGCGGGGTCACGATGCCCCTCTTTTTGTTGACCTTAGTTGTAAACTCAGTAGACCATTCATCTGTGAAAAAAGTAAATTACATCTTCTTTATTAATCTCAGTTGATTATATTTTTAAAAAACGTTTAAAATTTAAATGAAATTAAACATAAATGTATAAATAACCAGATAAACAAACCATATACCATACGTATTTATTCGATTCTAAGACACCATCGGTTGTAAATATTTAAGTACTACCAACAGAAAAAAAAAGCTTTGATTCTAAGAAAATTAACAAAAATAAAACACTGAAATACCCTATAATAGCTAAGAAATATTTGTATTATATAATTCAGTTACTAGCAACAATAGTACCTTATTTATCAGTAGGTATGTTATTCATCTCTTCCTTCTGAAATAGTATCAGTCTTGAGTTTTCTGAGCTGTAGATATTAGCATCTGAATCAATATCAAAGTATCTTCACATTCAAAGTATAATTCTTTTAAACCGTCTTTATGATTCCATAATATATTGTCTTTTGAGCCATCAAGAGCGTTGGTCGAAAAGCACTACAATTCTAAGATGCCATCGATTCTAAAAGACACCCCATTTTTTAAAGATGTTTAAATGGGGAAAAAAAGTGCGTCTTAGAGTCAAATAAATACAGTATTAGAAAGTTTGAATTGAATCTGGAAATTAAAGTTTAGACTTCACACAGTGTTTTTATACGGATGATTCATCTGAAATATGAAATATGAAAGTGATTCATTCTGAAAGTACAATCTTACACACTAGTTATCCCAAAATCTTTAAAATTAATAATAAAATTAACTATTATTGTTGACCAGCTATTCCTGATGTACCTATGTTTTATCACACTTGTTATGAAACAAATCAAATAACTTTGTTAAAATATTCTACAAACTAGAACATAAATTACTTGTTAATTTTAAAAATTGAATAGCCTTGTCTACTAAACTGTAGATTAAAACATTTTATATTGTTTATCAACATTGTACCATTGTATAGTTTTTAAAGGTGAGGAGGTAGTATTAATCTCCTGTAGGTGTTAGCGACTCGTTGATATAATTGTGAATAATTTGTTTAATGACACCAGAAATTAAAAGATTTTAAGATTTTTTACTTAGTTTATTTAAAAAATGCTGTAGGTAAGCTTTTTAAAAGTATTATCAAATTAAAATTCCTAATATTGATGAAATAAAATTTTTGCAATAAAATCTAAGTTGTAGTTTTAAATAATTTTTTGAATAATAAAAAAAATTCAGATAAAAAAGTTTGTCTTTTATATCTTTTTTCTTGTTTTAAATAGCAAATTTAGTTAATTATTTCGAGCAACAACCTATTCACTTTTAAAAATAACCAGCTATCTAATTATTTCTGTACCGTATCAATGTTATTTTGTGTTGGTAGGTGGTGCTGTCGATAGTGAGACACCTGTAACATCTCGGAGACTTCGGGCTGGTTCGAGTCAGTACACTCTCTACCACGCACGCTTCACTTGGAATGATGCGGTGTCTTTCTGCAGGCAGAACGGCAAGAGGCTAGCTATAATCCCCAACAAGGAAACTGCCATGTCTATTTCACAGGCTATGACCAAAGCGAGGCCTGGTAAGTTGGGAACAAACTTGATACATTATTATGCGCTACTCTACGTAGACCTGGCATGTTTAGGAATACCACATTATCTAAGAAGTTGTTTGATTTTATTTATTATTGTTTTCAACAAAATGTAAGCGAAAATCATAAGCATTTTTTTGACAAGTTAAAAAGTTTAAATTTTGAGTAAAAAAAACCAACGATGATTTATGTGAAAATTCGTAGTTCTGAGATTAAAGCAAAAGGTTATAAACCAATATCTATCCTTCTTTTATCAAATAAAGTCATGTTTTGATAGGGTCACAACAGAAAACTTTAAGATAATGAATATTTGAATTATAGGGTTTTATGTAGACCTAAGTTATCGCACATTTTTATAAAATAGTTTAGACCATAAAATTTAAACTTTTTAACTGGTCAGAACTTCACCTACATTATATTAAAAATTTAAACCACTTCATAAATGGTACTCCGGGATTTCTAAATGTCTGCAGCGCTTCTCAGTGCCCTACCATACAACTCTCTTAACTATATAAATTGTACATTATGTGTAAGGGGTCTTATAGATTGAACAATACCTGCCAGTTACCTGGTAGTATTCTAAGTATCTACGTATACTGTAAAATACCTGATAGTGAGTGATATGATGACATTTTAAAGATCAGGGAAGAATATAATATGCTACCTGCTAATGACTTAATGATGTGATCAATAAATTGCTTGTAAAAAGTTAATCTTCTTTTAAGTACCAGTGTAATTAACTAGTTAATGTCTTCATAAATATCAAATAAATCAGGGATTAACTTTGCTAGAAATTCAACCAAATTAAGAAGTCCCTAGAGCTAACAACTTGGGTTTTTAAAATACTAGAATAAACAACATTTTATAGTAATGGAAATTGATAAAAATAAAGAAAAAGGAAAAATAAACTAATAAGAGTAAATTTAATGAAGAAAGCCCACCTAGGGAAAGAGGTAAAATGTGGGAAGAATCCAATGCACAAAGGTGACATCTTCTTCCTTTTTTTATTTCTTATATAAAAGACAAAATAATAAATAACAGTAATACAAATATTTTATTAACATACAGATTTTGAGAGTGCATGGATTGGCGGCCAACACCAATACGGGCAATGGGTTTGGGTGTCAACGGGGCAGAAGATTCCACATTCCACCAACATGCAGACAGGCTACCCGCCATGGCGATACAACCACACCAAGAAGGCGACTGGTTGCATCCTGTTAGACCGACATATCTGTGATGTACCAGTGTTTCTAGAGACCAAGTGTTCTCGCACTCGGGACTTTGTCTGCGAGGAAAGTAAGTCTAGTTAAAATATAATTAATTATATGTTCCGTCATAACCGAGAGTTCTGAGTTTTGATGTATAGTCTATTATTGTTTAGGTCAGTTAA
Organism: Timema bartmani; assembly: GCA_902151455.1. Taxonomy (NCBI): domain Eukaryota; kingdom Metazoa; phylum Arthropoda; class Insecta; order Phasmatodea; family Timematidae; genus Timema; species Timema bartmani. The sequence goes on along the minus strand of CABFWB010000121.1, from coordinate 447,154 downwards.
CTGCCCTCCATGCTTTACAAAGCAGTATGGGTTGTACCTGAAATAATGAGCAGTTACTAATTTATTCTACAGAACATTCACCCTAAATTTTGTCAGTAATAGACTAGAAGGTGAAGTAATTTATGAAGTCAACTTCAAAGGTCTTGTATGTTGTCAGTACTGATTCATCAAGAAGACGCCACGCCATTGCGAGTGAAGCATAAGAACAAGATGTTTGAGGTGGTACCTTTGAACCGCACTTGGGCAGAGAGTTCATTGGCTTGCCAGGAGAAAGCTGGCCACCTGGTGACACTGGAAGACAATGACACGCTACAGTTTGTCATCAACATAATGGCTGATTATGTCAGAGGTACGAATGTTCCAATAGTTTCATTGCTTTAAATTTTTCATAAATTAATACAACACATTAGGATTTTTTTTTCTGTCACCGTATCTCACTACCTCTTTGGGTTATATACATAAGAACTAATTACACTAATGTGCTAAGGATGATAAAGGTAGTGTACCCTCATTTGCATGGAGGGAGAGTGGAAAGCCATTTAGAAAAAAACCCTCTATACACCTATACAGGATTAAAATCCTTATCTCCCCATTATCGACAGTCTGTCCTTTTGCAAGAGTAACGACTTAGACTAGTTAACCATCGGAGAAGCTCATTAGCAATTAATAAGTAATGTAACACATATTTATTTACAGGGTCTAACAAGCTAATTAAAAAAAAATAACCAGTCAACATTTCAACTCCAACTCCATGGTGTGATCCTGCAATTGAGCTATATCGACCAATCAGGCGCTGCCACTAGTGATGAAAGTGTCAATATTTGCGGATAGAGGGTATCATGTGGTCAGGATAACAAATGGTCCAGCCGTTAGTCTCAGTTTTCTAGACCGAAGCTGCTATTTATTTATTCAATTATCTCCTCGTTTCTCCTCCTGAGGCTGAGTTTGACCTCGTTATAAACCCAGTGCTGCATAGAAAAATTCTGGAAGGGCCAGGAATCCAACCTGGGATCTCTGGATCTGTAGCCAGGAACTCTGATAACTAGACCATAGAGGCAGTCACTATTCATGTTTGCTTTATGAGTAACAAAGTTCATATATTGGTTTTCAAAAGTATATCCATTACAGCTTTGCTACTCTATCCACCTTTCCTATAATAAGTTACCTTCTTCCAAATATAATACAGTTTTGATACTCTGAAAGTAATAGTAGTTTTAATATAAAATTATCATCATCATCATCATCATCATCTGTTTCCAGCCTATGACTGGGTCACTCTAGTAAAATGTCTCCATCTTCCTCTGTCCTACCACCATTATTCCTCCTTTAATTGCTTCCATTACTCTCCTCTCCCTTGCACACTTTCTGCTATCAGCTCCTCCCATATCTTTTTTGGCCTACCTTGCAGTTTTTTTCCTACATACTTCATTTCCATCATCCTCTCCTTCTCCATCCTCATTACATGCCCGTACTATCTCAGTCTTGCTTCCTTTACTTTATCATGTACTCCCTGTACCCTCACTCTTTCCCGGATAACTTAATTCCTAATCTTGTTTCTCCTCGTGACAGCTAACATGCTTCTCACAAACTTCATTCCCATGGCCTCCATTGTCCTAGTCTCTCTTACACTCAATGTCCACGTTTCTGCTATACATGTGACAATGGGTACAAAGTATGCCCTATACAGCACTTCCTACCACTTCAAGGACACTTCTATTCTCCATAGCTGGTCTCTTACACACCTATAAAACAACTTTCCCTGCTGTCATCTTCTCATTAGATCCTCTCTACTTCCACCTTTTGCCTCAATCACGCTTCCAAGGTATTTTACATTCTTTACTTTTCTCAGAATTGCTCCATCCAACTTTATAGCTTTATTAGGCCTTTTCCTCTTCCTTGTCATTACCATAACTTCACACTTCACCATGGTAAATTTTATAGCTGTTCCTATATTTCCTCTTCCTTTTCCCTCCATACCATCAAGTCATGAGCAAACATCATGGCTTTCATTCTTTCCTCCTCGAGTTTTCCTGGCACTTTATTTATGACCATTTTCCTTACCATTACAAATAGAAGTGGTGATAGAGCACTCCTGTACTTCACTCTATTTTTGATGTGGATCCACTCCGTCCTGCCACTCTCTGTGTTAACACAACTTCTGTTATCCTCATACATGCTTTTCACTTTCATTACAACTCCTCTTTCCATTTCAGCCTCCTCTATCGCTTTTCCAACTTTATTTCTATCTATGCTATCATATGCCTTCTACACATCCATAAATACCATCACCAAGTCTTTCTCAAATTCAAACTTTCTTTTCATGAGCTGTCATCAAGTCTATGTAGACCTCTGTTCCCTAAATTTGTGCTGTTCTACTTCGTCCTTTAATTTTATTTTCCATTTTCTTTTCCAGTATTTTCTCATATATTTTTGTACATTTGCACATCAGCATTATTCTCTTATAATCTGTTCACCTCTTTCTATCTCCTTTCCTGAAAATAGGTATTGTAACTCCCTTCTTCCAGTCTTCTGGTACCTTTTTCTCCTTTCAAATCACTCTCAGCACCCTGTATAACCATTGCTTATCAGCTTCTCCTGCAGCTCTTATGATTTCCACACCCAGTACTTTTCCTTGTTTCATCTTCTTTAACGTGTCCTCCACCTCTTTCCATGTGGGACCCCTTTCTCCATATGCTATTTTTTCCTGCTACTCTGTTTCACTCATATCTCTCTCATGTCTTCAACATTCTTCCTTTTTTCATCCATCATTCTAGCTTCTTGTCTTTTCTCTCTTCTCCTGTTTCTAACTTGGCTATATAACACCTTCTTACTTTCTTGCACGCCTTGTTCCAGCATTTCTGTCTATTTTTGCATCCAATCCTTCCTGGCATTTCGCACCCCTTGCTTCACTCTTTTCTTTTTTTCCCTATATTCTTCCTATGTTTCCTCATTCCTATGTTTAAAACTCCTTCTGAATGCTTTATTCTTCTCCTCCTCTACAGCGCCCACCAAACTTTTCTTTAACGTTTCCCATTCCACCTCTATACTTTGCAACTCATCCTTGGGCATTAAGCTACTTACCTTTCTTAGGTACAGCTTTCTTTAATATAAAATGTGTGTTAATATTATTTTCTGTTTACTTATATGGGATGTATTTTTCAGAAATCACCCATGTCTGGGTAGGAGGAAGTCTTCAAGGGAAAAAATGGATGTGGGAGAACTCAGGAGAAGTGATCCCCTTCCCTTCGAAAAACAACTATCCCCCGTGGTGCGACAACGAAACTCGACCTGACATGGCATGCCTCAACTTGGACAGGGCGGATCACAGCCAACCCTTGTTCTATGGCCTCGAATGCAACAATACCCAGCCATTCATCTGTCAAGTTGGTAATACACTCTTGTCATTCCCCGGTTAAGAGGCACTGCCATGAACGAATTATGCCAGTTATTACACCCTGAACTATTTATACTAAAATATTTTATCTTATTTACAAAAACAAAAAATAGTGCTATGAGCTGTTTTTGTTTGCTAAAAATAGTATTTTCTTAATACCTTCTACTTAGTCAGCTTCATTACAGTTTTTTTTTATCACTGTGTCTAAAGCTGCATCCCCACTAAGTCGACAATGTCAAGTCAGTGGGGACAATACAATAAACTTTGTCGATCGATAAAATATATCACTCGACATGTTGATTGGTTTCCCATCTAGTGTTGGTAAATCTGAAAGGAAGTTGAGTCGATTCGTGTAATGGAGACGTGTTTCAGGTCTCAGTTGACATTTCAACCATTGTAGGGCAGAGTCGTTTTTTTATTATTTTAGAAAATGGAGTGGGATAGCCAAAATGTGCTTTCTTTTATTGAACTTTTTTCGAGTTCATGCACATTAGGTATCGTAAGGTCAAAGCAAGGCACTCCTTAGTGGGAATGGTTTGTCTGAAGTTGGTGTCCTTTTATCTTTGGTCCAATTACATATTTGAGATAAATTTTCGAACTCACCTTTGGACATCTGAAAGAAATTTCGGAAGTCATCATTACATCTTTATTCAAGCTTCAAAACATTGACATCATCCTGTTTTAAGATCTTTTGTCAAATCACTACCACTTTATCTATTTATACTTCGAAGACTTGATCGTACCCAAAATCTTCTTTTACATGGTAATTTTGATTTTTTTTTCTATACTATAATAGTGAATGCAGCACAAGCAATAAGTATGTCATCCTCGTAAAAAATTTTGCTTTCAACTTGATTCAGTGGGGACGAGGAAAGCCAATCCGCTTGTTGCTTGACATTTGTAGATTGACAACGTTGACTCAGTGGGGATGCAGCTTTACTACCTGTTCAAGTTGTACACAGATATGATAATTATTCTAATGGGGTAGGGATGAGGAAGAAAGCATTTTAGAGGTTATCTACCCTCATTTGTATGGAATTAAAGTAAGTAGCCATATGAAAAACCACTCTAAGTAGACTTAGGGCCAGTTTCATAGTCAGATTTAGTACGCCTAAAGTGCGAGTCGATACTAAATACAGGACGACACCTACCTTTTTCGCATATGAAACTGGCCCATTCCATTCAATTTCAGGTAGGTGACGTCTTGTATTTAGTACAGCACCGCACTTGAGGCGTACTAAATCTGACTATGAAACTGGGCCTTAACCTGGATTCAAACTCCAATCTTCCTGTCTTCAGCAGGATAGTCTAATACAATAGTGATGCCTTCGACCATTCGGCCACTTAAGTGGGCTTGATACAGTTAAAGCAAATATATGTTCTCACTCTTTAAGTAGATTCAACAAAAGCAGTTTTTTTTTTGTAAACATCACCCATCTACTTGTTTTCTATTCTTAAGTTGCTGATTGACCTATGTATGTCGGGAAACTATTTACACCATTGTTACGGCTGCAACTACCTTTTTTGAATCTAATCTTAACATCAACATTGTATTTATATTTTGTGGGAAAGTTGGTGTGAATTCTGAAACTTAACGATTCATAGATCTATAACAAATTTTGTAGGAAATCTTCCACATTATTTTCATGGCTACATCAACCACTTTGGTATTTTTATCAAGGTTTTTCTTCCAAAACTTTAAAACTTCAATAAATGCGTGACACTTTTTTTTATGCGACAATGCAAATATTGTGTGCCGGTACCTAACAATTTTTATTTTTTTAGAAATATTTCAGTAAATAGAGTTTTTTTTTCTTCACAACAAGTAGAATTCTAAGAATAATTTAAACCTGGTAGGTCTTAAATAATATGAGTTTACTTTCACAAAGCACATGTTATTTTACACAATTCAAAGTTTAATTATGCTATGGAATTTACTAATTCTTATTTTACTCTTCCTTTTTCCTCCCATAACATAACAAGTATTCACTACCATTAATTGAGAGAGTATATACCTAAAGAGAGAAAATTTTGGCTTTCGTTAATTGATCAAAGTGTAAAAAAGTAGTAACTGTTCAATCCATAAAGATGTTCGAGATTCAAGGATTTGAGAAAATTTCAGATTTGAGACTCAAATCCTTAACAAAACTTATTCTTTCTTCAATTTTTAAATTTAAATTTGTTTAAATAATTAGGGGACCATAGTATTTGCTCAGACCAAGTAGTGTTTATTTATTTATGTCAGGCTAATTTTGGTAATTATCTATCTATAGACTGCACAGATCCCAAGCCTGTTAAGAATGGCGAGTGGCTCTGCTCCACACCCATGCAAAAGGTTGACCGCAGGTGCCAATTGGAATGCGAAGAAGGCCGTGTGGCCTACGGAAGTACAACCCTGTTATGCACTGTGGATGGTTGGGTAGGGAATCAAGACCTACTTGTGGATGATGCTCCACCTCAGTGTTCTTGTGAGTAACAATGTTATTCATAGGCTTATTCCTAAATTGTAAAACGACACATAGACAATTCAAAAATATGATATTTAGATGCAGCTGTAACTAAGAAATATAATAGCTTGGCTATTTAATCCATCTTATTCACAGGCGTCGCTACCACTTATTGATTAGAGCGGACAAAACAAATCCATTTTAATTTTAAATCAGTAAATAAAAATTATTTCATACCAACTAAATAACATGAAAAATATTATAACGGAATTAGATCTATTTCATATAAAAGGTTAACTATTCACTTATGTATCCCTCCAAAAGTGTATTTTCAATTTTCTGATTTAAAAAAAATCACTGTTTCTTTTACATTACTAAAAGTGTTTTATCTGAGAATAATAATGGGGAGACATGTCCCCCTTATTCCCTTCTCTAGTGACATATGTAGTGTTATCATTATAGATGGGAAAGAGGGAGGAGGGTAAATTGTTTGTTTTATTAAAACAATAATTGTAATCAGGACGTGCATATTAGTGTGCCATTAACACATATCATGACATATTGAGTAGTGAGTGGAGCAGCTTTGATTGAGACAAAGCAATATTTATCATGTGCTAAATATTTGAATGTACAGGTCAGACAAGCATGAATAATATTCACAAACAGAACTTTCTAATTATCTTCAGGTAGTGAAGTGCTCTTTAGGTGTAAGGAAGTGTTGTATAGGGCCCTTAGTCACATATGCAGCAGCATCAATATGGACACTGAACGTAAGTGAGACTAGGAAAGTGAAGGCCATGGGAATAAAGTTTGTGAGGAGCATGTAAGCTGTCACGAGGAGATGCAGGATTAGGAATATTGAAGTTATCCAGGAAAGAGTGGGGGTACAGGGAGTACATGAGATAGTAGAGGAAGCAAGACTGAGATGGTACAGGTATGTAATGAGGATGGAGAAGGAAAGGATGCCCAAGAAAATGATGGAAATTAAGTATTTAGGAAAAATACAGCAAGGGAGGCAGATCAAGAAAGAGATTGGAAGAGCAGATAAGAGAATGTGAGTAAATGAGAAGGGGAGAATGAAAGCAATTAAAGGAGGAAGAATTGTGGAAGGATAGAGAAAAATGGAAGCATTTTGCTAAACTGACCCGGCCAAAGGCTGGAAACAGTTGATGATGATGATGATGATGATGATGATGATGATGAATTATCTTCATATAAATTTAAAAAATTCCAAACACTGTTTATCTTCAGCCATGTATACGTCCAATTAAAAATTTGGTTATTGTTGCTGTGCCAACTTTAACCATTTCAACCATAATGTAATAATATAATTATAAAATGTTTTGAAAAAGTTTAATCTACACAGGCAAACTTAATTTATTAGTTTATGCAAATCATTAAAAATACTGTAACAACTTACAAGTAATATCAAATGGGACAAACACTCACCAACCAAGCAGCCTGCTCTCGGAAGACCTACGCACGACTCACACCACTAACACTGACCTCCGCTCTCCAGCGTAATTCCCGTCCGATTGAGCGGCGCGCCCAAGTCAATTGACTGCAAGAGTCGAACACGTGTCCAGCCAGAAAGAAGAATTTCGTGTCCGGCCGCGCGTAGCGTCTGGGCACTTCGACTATGTACTCGAACCTACTGGCTCCTTCGATTGCTATGTTCTCCAACCTTCCAATTCCTTCGGTCCTTCCCCCCCTCTGAGAACTATCTGTTGTATATATACGGCTACGCCGGTAATGTAAATTTACTTACTACACCACGATCTTATGGATAAGAGGTGAGAACGGCGACTAGGTCTCGGGGATTGTTGTTATTCAAGTCATAAATTCTGTTTCGGCGTCATGGGGGGACTGTATTCAAAATTACCCTTTTGGACTTTAAATACTTTAAACTCATTGTTATTTTGAAATTGCTATGCCATGCGCTTCCCGCGACATGTAGAAAGGTCGTCGCCCTTCGTCACCCATCTAAGCTGGGATTCAAACCCAAACTTTATTGTTAGTTACGATTGTAAATACGTGTTTATCATTAAAGCGCACTGAGTGTGTCAGCGCGCCCCGGGTTCGAAACCCGTCTTATAAACTTCTCTTTCTTATATTTAATGACAGCTGTTTCAATCAAATTAATTGCTGAATATGATGAAGCGAGACTTAGCTTACTCTTGCATTAGAGGGTTGTTGTATTGATGTGACGTCAAGTTAATTATGAACGTTTCAAATATTAAACTGAACACTATACTTGGTTGTCGTCACGTAGGATTATGCAGTTAGGCCTTATGCCTTGTTTTGGAAATCAATGTACTAAGTACAAGTTGGGAACCAAGGAGCTAAGGTCAATAAAGTTAGTTCGATGCCAGAGATCCTAGATTTTGTATAATGTTATTTGAATATTGAGCCCAACACGTTTAGTGTTGTTTTTGTAACCGTTCTGGTGTTGATTTGAGATTAATTGTCTTGATGAATAATAGAGAGGTGCGTTTCACGCACGATATGTGTATTCTCAAATACTGTAATATTGTTGTTTTCAATAATAAAATTCATTTTGTCCAATCAGGTGATTAATTTGCCTGATTTTCAGCCTTCCTCACCCTATAGATATTGAAAGATATAAAAGGAGGGGTTGCAATACAATCAGCTCACTTGTTTGTGTTCTTAGACTAAAATTGCTAATCCTTTCAGGTGAATATTTTTGTTTCAGCTCTGAAACAGAACTCTAAACAGATGCATGACAAACTGGTGTCAGCAGTTGTGGATGAAAGACCTGAAGGAGTCATGTTTGTTGTTGAGGACTCTAAGCAGATCACAGAGGTGGAATATAAAGCAGAGCTTCAGTTTGTGGACAGCATCATAGAAACAATACCGTGAGGTTTTTTTTTTAGATTTTTTTAATTGTGATGTACCTTAGTGCTTTAAAATTCACAACTTTTTAAGAACATATTATTTTAAAGTTCATTAGGGCAAGATGTTTATCCACTCTTGTACATTTCCTTGAAGGTCAAGCAGTGTCAAACTATCATCCTGCTGAGAATATTATATTGTATTATATCTTGTTGACGAGCGAGCATCTTGCGACCAATAAACCTTGCTTGCTTGATGGAAATATTGAGATCAGCAAATTTAAAGTAATAATTAGTAAAACCTTGTTAAGTGATGGGTTGTATAAATAGTTAGGGCGGAGTTTCACATCAATTGAAAAGAAGCCATGATGAAGTGCATGAGAGGAAAGTCTGTTAGCAGCCATCAACGAGGAGATTTGATGTAAATTGCTATCTCGTGGCTCCCACTGCATGAAGGTCAAACTCGGTTCCTAAGGTGACTCACGAGTCCCCTCGCCATCTCTAATGGGTCATGCGATAGTACTTCATGTTATCTGTTTGTAGTATTCTAGATATTATCATCAATAAACAGGAGCTAGTTTTAATATCACTTTATTCTTCAATCCCACACATCACCAAACCTCCAGGATTCCAACTCCTTACCACGCAGGGTACACCCATATCTCAATAACCCGCACCAGTGGGCACATGGACTAAGGCGTCAGTCTTATCTTGTCTACGGTTCTAATCTTTCTCTGGTGTGCTGATGGTGGTTTCCCCTAAATGGTTTTTCACTCTCCCTTAGTGAAACTGTGGTATAGTTTTCTTCTAAATTTTATCTTCCTAATCTCTATCTCATCAATGTAAATATGTGACCAAACTCAACAAATAGTAAGATGCGGTGCAAATATCTCATTATCACCATCAAGACAGATTTGTTGCACCATATCAGCATGCTTGTAATATATAATCCCTATTTAATGGCATAATTTAATCGTTAACCTTGCAGAATACCCTGAATTTCTGATACTCTTGCTCAGAGTTTATGTCAATATACTTTAGGATTAAAAAAAACTCCATGGTGTCAGCCCGCAAGCGAGCTATATCGTCTAAGCGGCCACTGCATGTTGGCAATGATAGTGCCAACATTTTCAAATATAGGATGTCATGTTATCAGCTCAATTAACCATTCAGACGTTAATCACGGTTTTCTAAACCAGAGACGCTACTTCTTTATTCAAGTAGCTCCTCAATTGTCTTCACAAAGCTGAGTTGAACCCGTTCTAGACCCCCTGCTTGACAGAAAAATCTGGAAGGGCTGGGGATCAAACCCGGGACCTCTGGATCTGTAGCCAGAAATTCTGACCACTAGACCACAGAAACAGTCGTAGGAGTAATAATCAAGCTTATTTTCTTAATTTTTTTCAGGCTTAGTGAAAAAATGTCAGCAGGAATGGTGTCTTTCTCAGACTCTAGTAAAGTTGTCATGGGCTATAACCAAACCGACACATGTGCGATGGCAGAATTATTGGGCAAGAAGAGCAAGGAAACGGGCCAATCAGCGTCATACTACGAGGCCCTAAAGACTGCCAAGGAACAAATTGAAATGAATCAAGTCTACAAGAAGACGCTTGTAGGTAAGATGTAGCTCGTTAATATTTTATGGTACAGTATGGTAAAGCTTCTCACCTCGACTCGAGCGTTACTCTCACTCAAACCTTGGATGAAGACACCAAGTGTTGAGAAGTAGGTTGTGAGTCCACTACAATCAGAAAATTCTGGCTTGTTATAGGCCATTCATGTTAAGCATCTGAAAAAAAGGCATTTCAAAAGGTTAAGCCTATTTATATTATTGGCTGAATCAGGAAGGAAAATTGAGAATTTTTTAATCATTAAGTTGGACATTTCAAATGTGGACATTTTCATTATTACATTACTTTTATTGTGTTTCAAATTTATACGGCAATATAATATCAAGATTTATCCAAGAGGTTAACAAATAAATATGTAAATTTTTTGTAAAATATATATTAATTTAATACACCTTAAAAAATCAAATGGATTTAACACTGGTTCTCAATATTTTCAACTGAATATACACATCCTTTCTTGTCAGTCATCATCCACACATCTTTTATTTATTTTTCAGATTAAAAAAAAATATTACCCTATTCTTGAGTTAGTAAGGTCGACCTTGGTGGTCTTGGGGTAAAGTGCTCGCCTCAGGACCCAATGTTAGTGGGTTCAATCCCAGCCTTGGTCGACGGATTTTTATTGGGCGATAAAAATCTGTAGCACAACTTCCTTTGGAGGGGAAGTAAAGCCGTCGATCCCATGTTGATTGTGGCATGTAAAAGAACCCTGTAAGGTATGTGAATATACCTTTCCCGGAAAAATTGGCAGGCCATTTCATGCTCGCTCATAGAAATTCTGTGTGGAAGGCATGGAACTACCACACTACTCGAACTCCCCTAGTACATGGAATCTCTACCAGGTGGTGCAGGCAGCACTAACCATCTGAAGGGTTGAGTGCATGCCCAGCATCAGCTGGATAAAAATCACATCAAACCAACCTTTGGGTTGTTGACTTAAGAAGAAAAGTTAATAAATATGTTTTTGGATTGATGTATGTCTATGTTTGTATATCTTTTATTTTTGAAGAACGATTTAATTCTATGTTCTTCCCATTACAGATCACTTTGCATATTACTGATATAGTTCTCGGTTCTCTCACGTATATGTTGACAGTACTAGTGGCTGGGTCGGAGAGCCGCGGTGAGTCCTACGAAAAACTGGTTTCATCCATGACTGAAGATGGCCACTCGTTCTTCACCATCGGGGTGGGTAGTAATATATCCCAAAAGAGTATGTTGAGTATTGCGTCTGTTGGAATGGACAACCAACCAAACTTCTTTCACTACAAAAACTTTGAAACACTTGCTGGTGCCTCACACTATATGATTGATGGTGAGTTAATCTAACCATAACAACAATTGAAGCTTTTTTTAATGTTCATTAGTTTTGTTTTGTAGTTTGTTTTATTTGTGTCCTTGAAGAAATAAATTATATCTAACATAATACAAGGACAAGTGAACATACACCTTTAAAGTTGGGTATAATCTAAAGAGCCTATCACAGATAGAGAGACAAGAGTTTGATACCTAATTGGTTTTGTTTGTTTACCACCTCTTATAATCCTTGTCTCCTCCCCCTAAACACACTTAGCCTTTAGTCGTCCACTTGTAAAGTGTCCTGCAGTGTGTGCGCCGTCATCAGTCATCGGTAATTTGTAATGCATTTACAGGTTTTAACTATTACACTACAGAAGTTAAGTCACCCTCAGGAAAGGTTTCATTAACTGATAAAAGTCACACTTGAGAGGTTACATAGCTTAACTTGCTATTTTTATTTGGCACTAAGCATTAAACTGTGTTAGTTAAAACATTGTACTATCAAGTGTGTTGTGGGTTGTAGTCACATTATGCAGAGTTTGTTAAAACTGTACTTGTGATACAGTGTTCCCATTTGACCACTCACACATAGGCTCTGCTCTAAATACCACACACAGGAATGTAGTTTCACTGATACCTGGCTAGTGAGTGTTCTACCGGGTCTAAAATATACCTGTGAGTTGTTCTCAAGTTCTACTTACCCTGGCAACTCTCCATGGCATGTCACTGGTACTACCACTTTTTTTTAAACCTTTATTTTTCTACTAAGTCTTAAAATATTAGTATTTTCCATGATGTTTTAATATTTTCATTCTAAGAAATTATTTGTTTTTCTACAATACATTTCATGATAAATTAATGTTCTTAATGATGAATCGTAGATCAAAAGTTCTAACTTTTTATTATATCTCTTCTTTCAGATTTTAGAGATGAAGGCTTACCTTGTAAGTATATTCCTGATATTTGGATACAGTTCTCTTATATTAATTTCTGCCACTTGAGTTCAACTGATACTTGTTTTTATTCTTTTATACATGGAAGAAGGTACAGGAAAGAAAGATGGAAACACATAAAATATAATTTTTTTACTCTCGAATTTCAATAAATAGAGGTTGCAGATCAAATTAATTGAAAATATTAATTACTATCAAAATAACTCTTTTTATTTTGAACGTTTTTTTAATATAGTTTCATGTTCATATTTGACAGTAATAAGATAAATATGAACAATCTCTTCAATATGACAACCTATTTTTTTTTTCTCTAACTGTTACTAACACATCAAATTATTTGTCAAATGGAAAGGGAGAAAAAAAAACAGAACTCAATTTTTTTGGATGACAAACTCTTGTAACCCACCTAACTCTAATAGACATGATGGGGGAGGTTTATTTGTTAATTTAATTATACATATGTTTTTTATTTATCTAAATTCCTATATTATGCACCTTTTATTTTTATCTTTTTAATTTTTTTTTGCTTTCTCATTTGTTCATGATTTTCTATTTACAAATATTTATAAAATCTTAACATTTCAAAATCTTATTGTGATCCGCAGTTTGGGAACTATTGCTGTAAAGAACACAATATGTAAATGCTGTGATTGGCCTTGGGTGTTGTCTCTCTTGTATACTCTTGTTTCATAAAGGTGCAAAGAAGTATCAGGTGAAACTGTCCGATTTTGGCCAACATGATTCACTGGATGATTTGGATCCGTACGCCCAGGCAGATGCGGAGGAGCAGAAAAGTGAGGACAAAACCTAATATAATAATTTTGGCTTGCACATAATTCCCAGCTTGAACCCTAATTACATTATTGGAAACATTCTAGATAGTAGACGGTATTAACGAAGGAACTTATAGTTTAAAAAAATTGGAAATAGTTAAAATTACCAGACATATCGATAAAACACTTGAGCCCAGATATTACTAACAATAAAATGAATCATAATAGATAAATAAATCACTTAAACCTGATCAAAGGATGTAATTGAAAACTTAACAGAGCAAATAAAAGACACATTATTGTAAGGCTAAATAATTGTTCAAACAAAGACAATGTATCATTAGTTTCAAGAAAACAAATTAACTACTTGTTACTTTTTTGCTTCTGTTTAATCACTTCACCCCTTCACCCCTTTACCAGTTTATCTTTAAAGCCATTGCTAAAATGAAAGCTCAAAACTTATTATCATCATCATAATTATCATCAACTGTTTCCAGCCTGTGGCCGGATAAGTTTAGTAAAATGTCTCCTCCATCTTCCTCTTTCCATTCATCATTCTTTCTCCTTTATTTGCTTCTATTCTCCTCCTCTCACACGCACACTTGCTGTTATCTACTCCTTCAATCTATATCTCAGTCACCCTTGTGTTTTTTTTTCCTATATAATTTAAGGTAAAAACTATTAAGAACTCTCTTCCATGGAGTATTATTTTATCACCTATGATCCAGGGAATCATCACTAATAATTTCAATCAGCTCATTCTTTCACTTATTTTGCTTATTTATATAACCTTATGAAACAGTTTTTACTCACCCATATGTATTATACATGTCTCCTTTTTATATAGGTAATTTTATATCAAGGTTCCCGGTTTGAGGCTCAACCAGGACTAAAAATGTATCATTGTAAAATTGGGTTGGTTTCTTTTCAACTAGTCACTGTGTTGATAAACCTTCAAATGCAATAGGATTCTTTTGGACAGATTAAACCCAAACATAAATCTCCGTTAAAGCTATTTGAAAAAGACTCGTATTATACACTGAAATAAACATATTTTTAATTTCTAGAAGTTGTATAACTGGTGGCCACTGGAGCTGTTTTAATTGTTCCATAATAATCGAATTAGATAAATATGACTTGAAAATACAAGTAAAACTAAAGGTCTTAAAATGTATAAATAATTTTAAACAGATCAACACTTTTATGAAAAATCAGATGTTTATATCTACATTGCAATCTACTATTTTTCTTATAGATATGAAATGAATGAGTCATCACAAAATTCTTCTCTCAGTATACGGTACTATAATTTTTTGTTTTAGCGCTATATTTAAAGTTGTTTTCCTTTTCTTTTATCAGATATGTTGTTAACTGAAACTATTGAACAATCAACGATACCAACTACTTCAATCATTCCACCACCAGGTTAGTTGGAATCACATATTGTTATAGCTTAGAGGTCTACTAGCTCAATTCCATTAGGAATCATTACGTATTTTATTGCACCTATAAATTGGATGTATTGGGGGAAAAGTTCATTTGAGTACAGTAGTAAATGTGTCAAGACAATATTTTAAATACTTACTAAACATTTCCCAGAATAGCTCTAATTACATAGTTAAATTAATCAGTCGATTCTAGTTAATGATTTATAACTTTGAGCATTTGAAATGAGAAAGGTTAGATTTGACATATAATAGCTACCTGTCCTCTAGTCAGGAAAATGCTGGTACATTACTCTGTTAGTAACCATGTGTTAAAACAAATACTAATTTAAAAAAAAAATCACCCTACCTGTTTCACTGGCCGAATGGTCTAAGGCATCACTCTTGTGTTAGACTGGCCTGCTGAAGACAGGAAGATTGGGGTTTGAATCCTGGTCTAGTGTATTGAAGGTGATTTTCCCTATGTTGTTTCCCACTCTCCTTCCATGCAAATATGGATAGATTACCTATAAAATGTTTCCTTCTTCATACCTACTCCATTAGAGTAATTATCATATATGCGTTTAACAATTTTAAAATTTTAAAATTATTTAGCCATTGGGCCACCTCATTTTTATACATATGCGTTTAACAGAAAGAGGTAATAGGACGGGTTGATAAAAAAAAGTCCACAGCGGTGGACCAGCACTTTAAATTTCAAGCTCATTTAGTCTGGTTGGCTGGTGAATGGGGAGGTTGTGGTTCGAATCTTTTCTGGATGTACTGAGAGTGGTTTTTGCTAGATGTTTTTTACACAAATGTGAATACATTTAATATAAATTTGATTTTTCTCATCCTTAACACATTAGAATAATTAATATGTGCATATATCTCTAATAAGTGGTGGATATAAAACAATAAAAACACAGTCTCTCTTTAGTTTAGAGGCTGTAAAGCTTGAGTTTCATGCAGAATTAACTTGGTTTCGTCTCAAGTGATACCGAACGAACCGACTGTTGACCACAAATTAGAGAACTTGACACACTATTATCTGACAGCCTACCTACTTGATCTAGGTCTGTCTCATGTATCTTTTTTTCTACCAGTCAAGCTAAAGTCGACTCGTAAGACAGGTAAGGGGAAGACAAGTCTGGTCGCTGGCCGCTTGCTCGAGATGCCTGATGATCACCGTGCAGTGGGAGAGTCAGCTGATAACTACAATAAAATTTCATAATCATTTCAAATCAATATACCCTGCCAACACAAAATAATGTACAATTGATTTCACGTCATAAAATAGTTTATATTTTCATACATTTTAATTAAAATTGGTTTATGTGTGAAATTACTTTTACTTTTATTCCTTGCAACAATGAAGCTAAATAAAATTTGTGTTAGGTATTCATACATTTCCCCTACAAATTTATACTTTAAATTGATTTTGTGTGTAGTTTTTCTAAGAAAGAGTGAAACTTATTTGATTTAGGAATATTTAACAATTTTACTTTAGCAATGAAAATTGGTATATTTTGTAATAACCATTCTTGTTCAATTTAGCTGAAATAATTAAATTTAGTAAAACGAGTCATTTATTAGGGTGGCGAGGATAGGGGAAGGGTGGCTTCAGAGTATTTGATAGCTAAACTGTATTAAAATATTATACAAATAATTTAAATTTAATAAATATAGAACTAAAATAGCTCTGTTTACTTGTAATTTAATTAAACGTAGCTATGAAAGCAATCACTAGGAAAAGAGTTGGCTAAAAGTTTTCTCCATTTTTGGTGGTCACATGGTTATGAATTTGGGTAATATCATAATATAGTAGTAATCAGAAATATTATGACTGTTTGGACTACTATATGAAATATACTCAAGAATTTTTTTTTGTTGAAAATGCATACAGCCACGGTGTGAAAAAATATTGGTGTATGTTCTTACAGTAGTTTATGTTCAAATGCATCCATATTTTCATAGGATTGTCAGCAATTTCTAAAATAGTTTTACACAATATTTGCACCCTGATAGAAAGTAAGTGTTAGCCTTGGTAGAGTAAGATTATTGAGTGATGTGCCTCAGATAGTCACACAACTTTAGAAAGACTGTTGCTCAATTTGTGTTCGAGTTTTCAATATTTATTCTCCAGGGGTGCTAAAATAGGTCAAGTGATTAAGTGATGACTATAAATGTGGTGTCTGTGTTTAATAGCCCCTCCCATATTAATTTTGGTAAGTATCTATAACTAGAAAAAAATGTTTTTATGAAATGTAAAACTTTGCTAATCATTAATAGATTTTTATTTGAACACAACGACCCGAAATGGAAATACCACATTATCAGATTGAATAAAATCAAGTCAATAATTTAGTAAAGGATATAATTAGAGATGATACGCTTGAATCTTCTATTACTGAAATCCCTCGAATCCTCTGGTATTTAAGAGATTTGAGATTCATAAAAATCTCAAAAAAAGTATCTCAAACACAAATTATCAAGACCTTGACTTGATTCAACAATTTTAGGCAATTGATTAAAGGGGTTCTATAGACTTGTGTAGTTGGGAGAGCAACAAAATCACAAAAAAAAGATAAAATCGTCTTATTATAAATCATTTGCTTAAAAAAAGTGTTATTTTTGTTTTTTATGACAAAAAATCATTTATCAGTGTTACCAAACCTTAAAAAAACTTTTTTAAATCCAGTTCTAAATATTTTCACTTTAACTAAAATTGTACATTTTTAAAGATTAAAGAATTGGAATTTGGGTTTGCGGTTCAAAAGAAAATTTAAGATTTGAATTAGAAAATTATAGGATTCGACCCAGCCCTAAATATAATTGTTTCAAGATTTTATATATATATAAATATTAGTGCAAACACTTTTGGTGTTCACAAATTAAAATATATGATATATTAAAATAATTAATTTTCTCGATTGAAAATTTCCCAAGATTGACTTTCACAAATCAGTCTCACTCTTTCTTGGTGTATGTTAACTTAAAAATTACTATCACTGCTCTCAATATATAGTTTCACTTTTACAAAAAAGTTCAAAACAATTTTTCTTTTCTCTTTCCAGTAAAGTTTTACAAGAGCAGGAATGCAACAAGAAAACGAAATATAATCCACCTTTAAAAAAATATTGGCAGAATGTGATCATCATATGGAGAATTCTTTACTGACGATTTTCTATGTGCACGAATCGCTATTTTTATAAATTTTAAATTATAAATCAGTGTCATCCATCTCGGGGTCAAGGTGTTGTGGTCACAAGACTTGTAAAACATGTAGAACGCCGGGTGGTGGGTAGAATAAATTATTTAATGGAGGGATAAGAGGAGAAAATGGGAATAACATGAAAAGTTTTTAGAGGTGTTGAATGCTCAAAAAAAATTGTCAGAGGATAGTCATTGAGACTTTTGACTCCTAAGATTCCCTTGCAACACAAGTTCTTTTAGACTTGGGTGCCACTGTAAGCATAAATGTTTCTTAAAAGATCTCAAGTGAAAATAAAATAAAAATAACCACTTTACACTTGGTTTTAATACTAATGATTATAACATACTATTATTCTTTTATTGACATATTTACATTTATAACTAAAGTAGGTCTACTTAGAAGGTTTGATGTGTAAATTTTTTATTAACATTTTAATACAAAAAATATTTATCTTAGAGCCCAAGAAATATTTGAATGTTAAAAATAATGAACATGGTTAGAGTTACTCTTTTTTAATTTGAGCTTTTGTTCTACTTGAAAATTGTGATAAAAATTTACTTTGATATTAGTATGTATCTCAAATAGTGTTTTGTATCATATTAGGGATATAAACAAATTATATTATATATTAATTTGCATTGAATAAAAGCAATAGACATTTTTGGAGTGAAAATTTCTTAACTATGTTAAATTTCTTAAAATTGTAATAAACTGAATTATTGCCTAATGGCTTGGAAATGTAAAGTAACTTAATAAGACAGTTTAGAAACACTAAAACACTATTAAAATTGTAATACAAACTGTTGATAATAAAGATTGATTATCTTTATAAAGTTTTTTTTTAATTTTCAATTTGTTTTGGTTGGTTGTGGGCTCACACCATGGAGTTTTTTGTGTGTGTTAAATATATATGTATTTGAATAAAAACTTTACTGCTTACTTGTAATATCTTAATGTATGTCCAGATTAATCACATTTAACTACAACAATTCCTGGATGATGAAGGAAAGGGATAAAAGCAAGATACAGGAGTGTAAGATGACATTTCTGAGGAGTAGGCAGGGGGTGCCAAGGATGAACCGGGGTGGCGGGGTGGTTAGAAAGATAGGGAGAGAGTGAGAGAGAGAAAGGGAGAGAGAGAGTGAAGGAGGAACCCCTGCAGGATAGGATGGAGACGGCGAGATTAAGGTGGCACAGACATGTGAAGAGGATGGAGGAGGGGAGGATACTAAGGCGGATGCTCACTGTACACTTATGCCCATAAATAACCGACAGGTTGATTACAAGAGAGTTTTATTTTTTATTCAACAAAAAACAATACTTGAAGAGAGAGAGAGACATGCCTAGCGTTAGATGCAGACATCATAGACAATGGACATTACAAAAAACAATATCATTATAAAGACCTGGTGTACGACCTCAAGATCAAAGATGGCCGACAAAAGAATCCAAATACATTTATAGTTAAATTAACCTTCGTACAATTCAGTTCAGAATAATTATAATGACGAAGATAGAAATAATAACCTACAGGCTTAGGCACTACCATAATGGAATTAGCTCGCCGCCACCAGCGACTCTCAATTTTCTAAAGTAATTGGCAAGGTGCCCTAGATAAAAGTTTATTTTAACAGCCTTTCTAAGGCGCAATAGAAATATACAACAAGGATGCATCATAGAAAGATTTACTATAGTCGAGTATCCTATCAACTAACAAAGCTAGCAGACGAAATTCACGGGCTCGCGGCTCCTGGTTCGACCAACAAAGTATCAATCTACAATAAATTAAATTCTCAATAATACACGTAGCACAATCATTTAACATGAAGTGGCTAAAGTACCAGAAGGGTATAATTCAATAAATATTTAGGTAAACAAAGATTAAATCTTAATCTAATATCGCCAAACAGTAATTTAGAAATCATTATTGCCAAACGGAATTTTGAAACAGACAAACTAAACCTATCAAACACTAGAGTGTCTCACCTAGAGCATGTAGCGAAATGTGTACTGGCACAATAGAGTCCTGCCATTTTATACACACGATAACAATCACGTGCTCTCAAAGCGCGGGAAGCTAGGATGGGAAGAGGGGAAGGGTAGTGCACTTATTCTGGAACTTGCTCGCTCAGCCTCAGCATGATTCAAACCGCGCGCCGCACAATAGAACAGTTACTATCACAACACTCTCGTCGGCGCGCACGGATCTGCGCATGCCGACTGTCTGTATTTTTCTTGGGCGAGGCACACTCGGAGGCGGACGCCGAACCACGGTCTCTCAGTTGGATTTTACTCGTGCCGTGATGTGTACGTTGTGTGGAGCCTTCGTCAGGACGAGCCAAATGGGGGCAGAACCGGTGAGCCAAACAATCCCTTTCTTTCCATGTTGTAACAAGGTTACAATGGAGGTGGCGGGCAGGAGACCAAGAGGAAGACCCAGGTACTGGTGGATAAAGGGAGTGTGGAGGAGTGTGGAGAGGAGAGGACTAGATTGGGCCGCCATGGAGGAAGAAAGATTGTGGTAGGACAGAAGTAAATGGAGAGGCTTATGTTCAAGACAGAACCTGCCAGTGGCAGGTAACTACATGATGATGATGATTATTATTATTATTATTATGAAATACACCAATTAATATGGATGAGGTATGTGGAATTTAAAGGAAATGTACCTACATTGGTATGGTGTGATAATGGGAAACCATTTAGGAAAATCCACCTTTGGTACCCTGTGCTAGGATTAGAGCCCCAAGCTCGCCATCATCGGCAAACTAAACTAAACGAGCTGGATGTTTAGTCCGCATGCTTACTGATGTAGATCACAGTAACTTTATCTTTAACAGTTAGATCACTTTAAAAGACTGCACATTTAAAATTGCTTTTATCACTGAGCATTGACACTAGCGAACTTCAGTGTTGATGGACTCGACCTGACTCAAGGAGCACAGCGAAACCTCCGTAAGGCTGAGGATCTGGTATATCTTTGTCTGTATCTTGGAAAGATGGGGCAAATGGATTATTATTATTATTATTAGCACCGCGTCTTACTACCCGTTCGGGTTATACACACTTACGCTAATGTGCAATGGTAGGGTGATTGTGAGATGAAATTGAGGACCTACAGTTTAACGTGGAATCCGAACCACGGTGGAGGCCTGGCATTCTTCACATTCACAAGTTGTGATTAATACACGGGTACATGGAGTACATGAGATGGTATGGTCAGGTAATAAGGATAAAAAAAGAGAGGATGCCAAAGAGAATGATGGAGATGAAGCATGTAGGAAAAAAGACCACAAGGAAGACCAAAAAAGAGATGGGAGGAGCAGATAAGAGAATGTGTACAAGTGAGAGAAGAATAGAAGAATGGTAAAAGGAAAGAGGAAGATGAAGGTATTTTACTAACCTGACCTGGCTACAAGCTGAAAACAGTTTATTATGATGATAATGATGATGATTTACCTTTTTATGAATTCCTAATAGCTAATATACATTCAGCAATAGTACCAATTCACGTATTATTAAAAAACGATGTTTTAAATACAAATTAATAAAATAATGATTGGGATGTATTTTTGTTATCAATGACTAGGAGTAGATAGAACATCGGCCATTGCTCAAGATCTTTGTCACAGTAGTAAAATAGGTCCTAAAAATAGTTGTAGGCGGGTGCAAAGTTAACAGAACTTAGGGATTAGAACACAGGTTTAGATGTAAGATAAGGACCTGAGGACTGGACAGACTGAGAAGGAAAGGTGCAATGCTGTCACCATTTAGATTCCGAGCTATGAATTTAATACTGTGTTATAAATACCTGGAGATATTTATTTAAAACTGCTTGCAACCTAAAATAAAAACTGACAAAATCTCAAAACTTCCGGTCTGGCCTAGCCTTACATTATTATTTTGTATTTAATATTGAAATTAGAGAAATATGAAAACCAATTTAAATAAAAAGTGTTGATTTTTATTGAAGGGTTAAACCAATAGGATGGGTGGATAAAGTCCCGGATAAATGGGAATTAAATCTGAAACAACAATGCCGGTCTAAAATCAATGGTGTGAGCCTGCAAGAAAGCTTTACTGACCGAGCGGATGCTTCCACTAAAGATGATGTGCAAACATTTGCGGATAAAGGGTGTCATGTGATCAGCTGTTAGTCTTAGTTTTATAAATCGAGGCTGCTACTTCTCTACTCAAGTAGCTCTTCATTTGTCCTCATGAGGCTGAGTTTGACCTCTTTCCAGAGCCACTACTTCACAGATAAATTTTGAATGTACCAGGGATTGTAACCCGGGACTTCTGGATCAGTAGCCAGTAACTCTGATCACCAGACCACTAAGACGGTCACAATGTAAATCTAAGGACGTTTAAGTTCAATTGCTAGGGATCCTCCCCCCCCATAACATCAAGATCAATACACTGTGAGGCACAGAGTGAGGCACCCCCATGCCATATTGGTCTCAAAATTCCTTGACATGTGGCATCATCGCTGAGAAATATAATATCTTGATTTAGTCAAACTATACTTATAACTTTATTATTGAATATTGTGTGGCCTCCTTAATGTAAAAGGAGAGTTGCATAGTTACAGAAATATCAAGTACAAGACACATAATAATTTATTAAATAAATAGCAGGTTATATATACATTTTTAATCCCATTATGGATGTCGCAGTGCCTTTTAAATCCATACAATTTAGCAATAAAGATAAACATAAAAGCCTGGT
The DNA here is from genome assembly GCA_902151455.1 of Timema bartmani. Taxonomy (NCBI): domain Eukaryota; kingdom Metazoa; phylum Arthropoda; class Insecta; order Phasmatodea; family Timematidae; genus Timema; species Timema bartmani. The sequence continues at coordinate 424,436 of CABFWB010000121.1, read as the reverse complement.
TGATTAGTATTGATGAGAAATACACCGACCTGGTTACATTATGCCTTAATTAGTAGTCACCCAATGACAAAACTTTACGAGACAAAACATGCATCAATGTCACACGTTGTATTAAATATCTAGGAGCAAACAACCCTTTTTATAAGAGGAATAGAATAACTAGGCGAGACAATAGTTAAATCTGGCAACATAGGCTCAACAACCACAACATAAAGCAAATATAGGTGTGTCAAGTTATTGTAAGTCTCTATTGGTATAGTAATGAACTAATTGACACATAAGATATCTCATAGCTCTAGGTGCTTTATTAATAAACGTAGGCCATGGTAAGCCCAATCTCAACCTCAGTTTTTGACGAGTCATTATTTCCTTGAGGCGAGGTAGAAACACTTGACTGTGTGAGTTAATTCCTATTAGCTCAGCACAATTGATTATGACAAAACCATTAATTTTAACCCACAGCATTGTTTGCATGCTCTAGGACTGGACTGGTTTGCTGATGACAGGGAGATAGGGTTTCGAATCTCTGTCAGGTGTATTGAGGGTGTTTTTTTTTATAAATTGTTTCTCACTCTCCCTCCATATTCTAAAATTAAATCAAAATTATGATGATTAAAAGTCAACATTTCTATTATCACCAAGGAAAATATTGTTTATGTATTTTGTAAATTATTTAAAGTGAAAAATGACACCTGGACACAGGAATCAATCCTGGTACCTTTGGCTCAGTACATCAATACCCCAACCACTGAGCTATCTAAGAGTCGTCCAGTGTATAGGGTCAATTTTCACTCATATTTTAAGGTAGAGTCTGTGATATGGACCTGCAGAAATTGTCAGCTACATATGAATGATCAATTAAGATCACGAGCTATCAGATAACGCAGCCACCTTTGACTTGTGAGGGCTTTATGCCGCCAATAGTACAATGACAACAATATGAATGTGGATATTATCATGATGGATTAAATAGCCAAGCTATTATATTTGTTAATTACAGCTATAGCTGCATCTAAATATCACATTTAAATTGAAAAATGACACCTGGACATGGGAATTGAACCCAGGACCTTTGGCTTAAGACTCCAATGCTCTAACCATTGAGCTATCTAGGAGTCATCCTGTACCCAGTTTTTAAAATACATTTCAAATTATTTTCAATAATTAAATGTGACAATAAACTTGCTCATCTGCTGAAGCTTAAAACCTGAAGTACAGTTTTAAAACAAATATATTTGCTTTTTCAGCTGTAACATAATCTAACAATTTTCTAGATAGTTAGAGTATTGTAGCTGCATCTATGTTTTCTACTCTGTACATCCTTGAAATGTTTGCTTTATTGTTTGGTCAAGTTGTTGTGATGATATTGTTTAATGTTTGTTGAAGTGGTGATATCATGTCACGGTTCCTATTGTACTCGTGGCCACCTCTTACTGACTCTTGTGTGGGGTAAAGAGTTTCTTCCAAAATGTCTGACGCAGTGTTTCCAATTCTTCAGCTCATGTTGGGGATTATGATTGCATCTGTACATGCCGACGAGTATCTAGGTACGACTTCAAGTACTGATTATTATTCTGTTTTTGGTATTTTATCAACAATTGCAACATGAATAAATACTTTCACATAAATTAAATTATCATCTTGTATTAATTTATATTTCAATACATTCCTAGCATGTATGTATAGCTCTGACCCAAGAGGCTTGGGTGCTAATTCCAGTCAATTAAATTTCCTCAAACTTTGCACTTATTTTCCTGTTCCCTGAGATATGATGAAGTCCTTAATGGGTATCATACTTGCTCTAAAGCATACCAAAAAGTATAATTTAAAATATTGTAATAAAACTACTAACTTATCACTTCTGTAAGGGTTACTTAATGGTTGAGGGCCAAGAGTCCTGGGTTTGATTCCTGGCATAATCACTAAATTAATCCTTTGTTATCATTTATCTCAGTTAAGAATTAATAGCTGTGCTTTGTGTCTTTTCTAAAAATAAGTAACCTACTGGTTTTTAAGTGATGTGTTTATGTGCTCAGATGGTTCAGAAAGTACAAATTAAATATCCCTAGTAGACAATAATATATACTTATATGTGGCTTAGAGCATTAAGATGTTGGTCATAGGCACAAATTTTCCACCTCTGAGAATCTAGGTGGTTCAAATTCAAAGTCCACTATAATCAAGACAATCAAGGTAAATATAATCTTATATTAAAGTGATTGGATAGACAACAATGATAAATGAAGGGGTTAAAAACTAGACCAATGTGTTTTCTTATAGTTTATATAAATAAAGAAAAAAGATTGATTCCTAGTCATAAAATATATTGAAGTTTTGATTTAGGAACTTTCTTTTTT
>CABFWB010000121.1:405437-422039 GCA_902151455.1 Timema bartmani | reverse complement strand
GGGGGGGGGGTGGACACACACACTCTAATATTGTACTTTAATTATCTGTGAACCTTTTTCTTTTATTTAGTTTAGATGTGAGTCAAAGACATATTTTAATTTAAAATAATGTAATGGTTTAAAGAAAAATTAGTTACAAAACCCAATCAATAATTGTTTTATTTATCTTTCTTCTATCTTATAAAATGAAGAGTTTGTCTGCCATGAGTGTCATATACTGCATGCAGAGATCTGAAATTTAAAAATTAGTGGCCCCTGGTGCGCAAACCTGTGCACCTCAAAGTCAGAATTTTAAAATTTTGATTTGATTTTTTTTAAATTAATTAAAAACTGGGTAAAAAGAAATAAAAAATTGTTTTTCTTTTTATTTGAACTAAAGAAAAGCATTGTGTGGTTACCCCGGGCAATGCCGGGTACTTCTGATTGTTTGTAATAATAATTATATAATCTGTTTTTTCTACAATACTTTTGTCAAGTTTTTATGATTTTTTTTAGAATAGTCTTAAATGTAATATTATTTTTACAGAGCCAATTAAAAACCCATTTGATGACTCAGAAATGTTTACAGCAAATGAAGTTGCTTATTTATTTTTTAATGAAAAAGTCACATGGGGTGAGGCGAATCTTATTTGTCCGACCAGAAATGGGACTTTAGCCATTTTGAGCGACATGGCGAAATCATCGTTTGTATCTCAAGCTATGGCAGAGAGCTCATTAGGTTTGTAAAAAAGTTATACTTTTTTATTTCTTAAGATACAGTTGATTCTCTTTGAGGTAGGGATACATACGATGCATGCACAGTGCACATACTTTTACGTAGGACAAATAATACGTGTTTACCCTTCAAAACAATGATCGCAAGTAAGCAAAAAAGAAATTACTTGATAGTTTTTTTTCAATTTCTAAGAATATGTGCATGCGTTTATACTTACGAAACTAAGTTTGTAATATATGTATTTAAAAAAGAAGTACTTTTTACACTTAAAGATAGATATTTTTAATCCTGTTATTTTATGTTATTTGATTTTTTGATAGTTCTAGATGGTTCTGGTTTTGTTCAACTCAAACTATCAACATACTATATAGTAACACTTTTGAAGAACATACATTGATATTTTTTAAAACATTGCGCTTTATATATTTCAAAATTTATTGTTGTCACCACTGCTTGTACTGTGTTATTTTTTCTCACCATCTAGCAACTGAAAACGCATGGGTCGGTGGTCAACGTGTAGGGCTGAACTGGTTGTGGGTTTCAACGGGAGATTTCATACCTAGCGAACCTGAGGAGGATGACCCGTACCCGCCATGGGTGGAGCCCCCGGCTTTGACAGTTGATGTCAACAGCTCGCACCCATTTGACCGTCAAGAGAAACACTGCCTCACCATCGCGAGGAAAGGGCACGAGGATCCAATCTTTGCTAATCTACAATGCAACCTGTCAAGGCCATTTATATGCCAAATATGTGAGTTTATACACATAAACCTACTTGTAATCATCTAATTGGTAACCGCTTTGGTGGCTGTATGGTCTAAGGCACTATTCTCACAATAGACTAGACTCCCAAAGACGGGGAAATCGGGGTTTGATCCCGGCAGGGTGTATTGAGGGTGGTTTTCAACTCTTCCTCCACGCAAATGTGTGTACAGTTCCTATAAGTTCAACCTTTCTAATCCCTAACACATTAGTACAACCCAAATGAGTAGTAAGACGCGGTGCTAAAAAAAAAAGTTTTTGCTGTGATCTAGAGGTATAAGGGGTCATTATTAAGTACTGGCCAACCACCGCTAGATGTCCTAAGAAGCTTATGTTCGAATCCTGACTGTGGACAAGTAAAGATTAATTAGATAGAATAGCAGGAGTCAAGTGCCTATTATAATTAGTTGGTTTCAAAAGCACACTGTCCTATTGTGTTAAGTGATTGAAAAAAAATAAAAATGTAGTAAGTAAAATAATAGCCTTAGGCCTAAGTACAAATGTTCAATCGTAAATATTATTTACCTACCAACATTGATGGCCAAGCAGTCTAAGAATTTAGAATCATCATTGAGGAGAAAGTCAAATCCTAACTGGGTGAACTGAGGTTGGTTTTCTCATTCTTTATGCAAATTAATTTTAAAAATTCAACTGTACCACATTCCAGTGATCGATTATTCTTTTGAATTGAATCTAACAAAATGAAGTAGGTCCCTAAATATTAACAGCAGAAGGTTTTTTTTTTAGAAAGTCAGTGTAGAAACGTATACTAGTAAGCTATACGATATAAATATCTAAGAACTGTTGTTTTTGTGACAGCCCCTCCGGAAGATGACGGACCACCCAAACCACAATTACCTCCAATGATGCTAGATCAGACGGACTACTCCTTCTTCATTGCACGTCGTACATGGAATGAGGCGGTGTCGCATTGTCGCCTGGTCGGCAAACAGCTTGCCACTGTTTCCTCCATGAAGGTGGTGGAGAATCTGGCACAGAGAATGTTACGTACCCGACCAGGTCAGTAGCTCAATCACAACTACTTAACCTCTTTATTCCTTCTCACCTTAATTAGGCCGTTAATAGCATTGAGGACCCGCTCTGGTGGTCGAATTGTCTAAGGTGTCACTCTGGCAAATTCTGGTTGGGTTTAATTCGGGTGGTTTTCCACTTTCCCTCCATGCAAATTTGGGTACACTTCTTCTAAATTAAACCTTCCTTATTCATAACACATTATAACATAATTAGTATTAATGCATATGTCCCCAACAGGTAATATTTATTATACAATGAAAAAAAAAGCTATGACTCTTAAATATCACTTTTAAATTCAACCATACTGTTCAACCTTTTGTGGATTTAAATGTAATTTTTAAGTGTCACTTGAACTATATATTTAAAAACGTCTACTATATACAGGATGAATTTTAAGGAAATAACTTGAAGTGCACCTTAAGAGAAAAATACATTGTAAGAAAAATTACTCCCAGGAGCAATCACCTAAGACTCAAACGTGACATCAGAGGTTATAGTCGAGCGCACTTTAATGCACATTTAACTCTGTACCATATTTGTTGTTTTTAATGCAACACTCAACATATAGGAACTTTTAGCTGTTAAAGTCTTCCTCATACACTAATGTAAACCATTGCATCAATAACACAACTTTGAATTTATATATTTTTGTGGGGATGATTTTAAATAATTACTTATCTAAAAAAACATCCATCTAACAAATTTACAAATTAATTCATTAAATTTTTTCAAAAGTGACTACTACCTAATAAAATAACTTAAAGAGTTCATGATCAGTGAAAATAGTATAAGGGATCATTTATATTTCTGTTTCATTGCAACAGTTATGGAAAATGCGTGGATCGCTGGACACTATGAGAATGGTCACTGGTCATGGATGCACACCGAAGATATAATTCCAGAAACACCTGATGAAAACTTCTACCCACCCTGGTTTTACAATAAGACTACTAAAACAAGTGGCTGCCTATTACTTGACCGCCATTTACGCAACACGCCAAGATTTCTTGAGGCCAAGTGTGATCGTAAGAGGCCCTTTATATGTCAAAGTGGTATGTAAGGTTGACTAATTAATGTGTTACAAAACTTAAGAATTAGGCCTGGGCTGAAATAGGTAATATCTTGCATCAATATAGTGTGTTTTATTCAGTGTAGTAGATGAATAACATAATTTGTTAATCTTAAGACAGAACTAACCAACATCGTTTTTCATGGTCACACATTTAGAAACAATCATAGCCATTAGGGTTGTGTGACGCTTAAAATGACAAAAGTCGAAGCCCAAAACTCCTTCGCTTTGATTTTGAAACCATTTCATATTCAAAACATTTTGAAGGAAAAAGAAAACTTCAATAGCTATCTATCTGAAATATCTCACACAATATGAAATATTTCAACTTAAAATCATTTCTAAAACATTCACATTACCACATATAGACTCAGTACACTAACAACAACAAGATGGCCCTCGATTTGAGATGAACCAGGATGGCTCAGTGGTAGAACATTGTCGTGCAAAGCCAAAGGTCCCGGGTTCGATTTCCTTGTCCAGGTTATTATTTTTCACTGTGGATAGCCATCACTTATCAGTTAGTTATACACATAAGTTAATATTTTTAAAACAGTTATTAAAAAGTATTTTAACACTGACTAGTGATTTAATGATATATATAATGTAAGCATGAATTCGTTCAGATGTGAATATAGTGTGCTTTGTTATTTTATAAATACATTTCTGTTTATATTGATGCATTAATGGATTATTCAAAAATTAAAAGTAATGTTATGTAAAGACAACCAATACATTATCTTCAAATTTGCCTTTGTCCTTTCTTCAAATTTAAAAGGTGACCTTCGCACAGGTCTAGTAATCATATAATAAGAAATAATCATTAATACTAGCTATTATTACTTTACTCTGAAAGTTTATTGCCACAATTACAAAAACATGCCTCCTATCACTACATTGAGCTAGTTCTATCCAGTCTACCTCATTACACCCTATCTATATCAGGTCCATTCTAATGCTATACTTACATCTATATCTAGGTATTACCATTGGGTTTATCAGTCACTACAATGAACATGGTTCTAGATTCCCCCATTTGCGCTGCATGTCCTTCCCACCCTTATCCACGAGACTTGATTATCCTAACAATGTATTATGACGAGCACAGGGTAAGCCATCATTATTTAACCTCTTCCACCCCACAGCAGATTCATCCCTTTTTAGACCAAATATCTTCCTAAGCATTTTGTTTTCAAACATCATAAACTATTATACTCAAGCTAAAATTCTGTGACATTTTCTGTGTGTGTGTATACATATATAAATACAAACACACACATATATATTTCCCAGTAAAGAAGAAGCCAGAAGATACCACAGGACCTGAACAGATAGGAACCACTAACTATTACTTCAGTTTGACCCGCCAGACATGGAGTGCAGCCAAGACAAGCTGTGAGACCTTCTTTGGCTCAAAAGATGCTCATCTTATATATGCCAAAGAAGAAGAAAATGTGCGCCAAATAGTTCGTTACATGGCCGAACGAAAAGATGGTGAATATGTATTTAAATTAATTATATTACTCATCACAAACAAATTTAATGTCATACAATATTATTTTGACTTGGTTATAAAATGTTGAATTCCATAATTTATTTACCCACATTAAGTTGGTTTAATCCAGGTTTGAAATGTTTGCTTTATAACAATCAAACACTCAATTTTAAAATATATTTTACTAAGCCTACATATAAATTAACTATAATAATATCCCCTTCAGTGGCCATATGATCTAAGGCTTCACTCTCACAGTAGACTAGACTGCCAATGATGGGGAGATTGATGTTTGAATCTAAGTCGCGTGTAATGAAAAGGGGTGGGGGATTCGAAAATGGTTTTCCACTCTATCTCTGTTCAAATGCGGGTGGTCTTCCTCTAAATCTAGCCTTTATCATACCTAAAACTATTCGTAATTAGTACATAAGCCTATAACCCGGACGAGAAGTAGGATGCAGGGCTAAAAAAAATCATAATAATAGCTATATATTAGTTTTACTCAAAAGTTTTGAAAGATTCACAAAATTTAGATTAATTTGGTTATAAAATTAAAGTAATATATTCCCCAATGTAAAAGTTTATGTTTTTATATAGGCATAGTAGCAACATTTATATGTGTCTTATAAATAATGTAAATAATGTATATAAACACTTTTACATTTATATTTAACAATGGGCTGTTGGTTTTAAGCAAGCTCAGCTCAGCGATTGTTTACAGAACTCCATCATATCTGGGTTGGTGGACAGTTCAAAGGTGACGGATTCAAGTGGCTTGACAGTACCCCTGTGGACGACACAGCTTCATATTTCTACCCTATTGAGAAACATCACTACCGCGAGATGGCCTGCCTTAACTTGGACCGAGAAGATCACAACTCTCCTTTAATGTATGGACTAGGGTGTACTTTCAAACAACACTTCATCTGTGACTCGGAAGGTAATAGCTCTGTTTAACTGTGAGGTACCAGTAATTAATCTGTTGATCGTGAGATGATTATAAAACAGAATTTTTTGGGGGGAAAGCAAGGAAGCACACACACATGTGCATACACACACACATTTAGGCTATGAGAATGTTAGAAGAAATATATTGTAACTAATTTTAACAACTGTCTAATATGCTTGTTGAAGATTTCTAGTCACTTTAATCATAGGGAAACATTAATATTAATTTTGGTTGCTGCTGGATTTTTATATATTAATATAAAATATAATATATTAATAATATAAATATATAATATATCAATATAATATATTGATAGTGTGAATATATATTTTCAACGGACATTTTCTCAACAAATACAATTCTAGCTGTCATCTTTGAAGTAAGTAATAATTCATAAAAGTGGAAATTTGAACATAAGTTTATTTATACAATTCTTTTAGTTTAATGTAATATTAAAAATAATCATTGTATAATTTAGTTTAAACATATCATAATGGATTAAATAGCCAAGATATACTTATTAATTACAGTTATAGCAGCATTTAAATATCATAATCTTTAAATGAAAAATGACACCTGGACTATTCAATCAAACCTGGGACCTTCTGCTTAGTATGGCAAAGTTCTAACTTTCCACTGAGATATCCAGGAGTCGTCCCATGCCCAGGGTCATCCTTTACTCATATTTTAAAGCACAGGGTTACTTCTGGATAGCTCGTTGGTTAAGGAATTAGTGTACTAGGCCAAAGGTCCTGGGTTAAATTCCTGTTTACAGGTGTCATTTTTCAATTATAGAATAAGTAGACATATTAGTTTAAATAAATAATATACTTTTATAAATTTTTCTTTGAGTTTATTTTATACATTGAGTTTCATAACTTTGTGACAGTATGTCCATTTTTTGTAAGTTTTGATTTGTTTTTCTCATAGGTCACCCTCCCAAGTGTGTTTTGTGTGGCCAATCTGATGAGGGAAATCCTACTAATCCTTGAAATCCATAACCGCACTAAAAACTTAAAAAACTAAAATGTATTGTTCAAACTAATTCCAACACACCCGAAAGTAAAAAAAAAAGTCTAGTCATTAAATTTATTTTATACACTAATAAAGATAAATTAATATTGAAGTTTTCTCATCTTTGATAAGGAGTCCTTGTGAAAAACCAATTGGCTTACAATTGAAAATGGGCAGAGCAAGAAAAGCAAAGTAGAACAAAAATTAAGTCAACATTACACTAAAATAATTCAACACGGCAGTGTTATCAGGGACATAGTTTTTATTTTTATTTCAAATTTTTAGCTAAGAACTCAAGCCACAGATTTAGTAAGTGTTTGTAGTACCTAATCTTACTCTAAATTTTATTTAAATAGAAAAACTGATATTTCTTGTTAAATTATTTTCACACTCAATTAAAAAAAAAACAGTTTCCCTTAATGAATTGTGATGGAAGGATTTGGTCAACAAAACAGAAATATATTATTTGTCCTTAAATTAATCTACTGCCCATTTTTAGTTGTTGTCTAATTTATGTTTTTCCTAGGCCTTCATCCAAAATGCGCCGGCTGTAGTCAGAAAGAATCTCAAATTCGCCCGGTACCTCCACCTCCTCCTCCTCCAGAAACACATATGGCACCTCCACCTCCCCCTCCTCCAGAAACTCATACTGCACCTCTCCCTCCCCCTGTAGAACCACAGAAAGCACCCCTCAATACATCAACAACCCAGAAACCAACCACGACATCTGCCCGTCTATTTGAAGCAGCGCCGCAGGAGCCTGATACTGCCGATCCTGGGGAGCAGCCCCTCGATATGGCCCCACTCTTACCACAAGTTAATGAAGAATCTGAAAAACCTTCCGATACATCAGAATTGCCTCAACCAGAAGATCAACAATGATACCCGTTTCAGTGTCCAGTATATAATACACACACACTCGGACCATTACTATTATGTATTGCTACGTTTCTACTTGATATATCATTCTTAAATATAGCTCTTAAGCTAAAGTTTATAAATTCGTTTATTTGTTTATGTTAGCTAAGATTTATTTAGGAAAAAAATATTGCAAAATGTTGATTGTAAAATACTTTGAAACTAAAACAATTATAGTAAAACTCATTTAATTTTTACTTTTATCACAAAATACTTATTTTATTTTCATGTAAAGTAACTGGTTAAATAATTGTTGTCAACCTTTTATGAAACTATCAATGAGTTAGAATTTAACAGATTTTTTTTTATATTGTTTGAAAAATTTTTCTTGAATAAAAAGAAGGGAAAATGTGTATTCTACAATAATTCATATTACATTTTGTAATGTAAGTTTTGATTCATATCAACTTAAAGGATTGACTGCTACAATTTAGATGTACCTATCTTTAATGTAATATAAGAAAATGTAATAAATAAACTAAGAAATTGTGATTATTATCTTATCTTGACAATATTCTCCAACAAAAAAGTGACCAACCTAATCATTTATGTGAGGATTAAAATAAAGTCCAGGTGATATAATGAGGTGAATGGGGGGTGAGTTGAAAAGACATAACCAGAATTCCCCCCGAGAATGATAGACAACAGTTTTTATACCATAATATAACATAATTATCCTCAATAGTCATATAAAACAATTTTTATACTATGAGGGGTGTTTTTTTAAAAAGTAATGGCCGTTATGCAATAAAATAGGAACTACTAATTATTTTTGGGTATTTGTTTTTTCATACAATTCTACATACCTTCGGCTAGTTTTCAATATAGTTTCCATTGTTATTTAAACATTTGTTGTATCGTGAGATAGGTTTTTGTAGACCCTCATCATAGAAGTCTGCAGCTAGCGAGGAAAGCCATTCCTGAACCGTCGTTTTCTCTTCGATGTCAGCGTAAAAATGCTTGTCGGTGAGGAACATTTTCAGATGCAGGAAAAGATGGTGGTAACTAGGCACAAGGTCAGGGCTGTAGGGAGGGTGATCCAATTGCTGCCAACCAAAAGATTCGATGAGAGCTTGTGTGTGAGCAGCAGAGTGGGGTCTCACATTGTCATGAAGCAACAACACTCCGGCAGACAGCAGGCTGCGGCGTTTATTCTGGATTGAGTGGAGAAGTTTCAACAAGGTCAGACGATTGATATGCAGCTGCATTTATTGTTCTGCCTTGTTGCATGAAGTCTACCAGCTGAACACCACGTTTGTCCCAAAACACAGTTCAGGAATGGCTTTCCTCGCTGGCGGCAGACTTCTATGACGAGGGTCTACAAAAAATTATTTCACAATACGACATATGTTTAAATAACAACGAAAACAATGATGACAAGTTGATGACGGTATGTGGACTCGGATTTTTAAAAAAATACCTAAAAAAATTGGTAGTTCTTATTTTATTGTAAAAGGGTCCTTACTTAAAAAAATACTCCTCATAGAATATACCAAAACTCACATAAAACAATTTTTATGCCAGAGTATACCAACATTTAATAAAAGTTTATACCAGCTTTTGTGACCACATGGTCTAAGACGTCATTCTCACAATAGACTAGACTGCCAATGACAGGGAGGTCGGGGTTTTAATTCTGGTCAGGTATACAATGTTTTTTTTCCCTAAATAGTTTTTCACTCTTCCTCCGTACAAATGCGGGTTCACTTCCCATAAATTAAACCTTTCCCATACCTAAAACACGGTCATGTACGGTCATGTACGGTCATGTACCCCTGGGGGCAAGTGTACCACAACTTGGGGAAACACTGATAAATAGCTATCCAGGGAGCATGGTGGAGATACAACAAGGAGGCGTGTGCCCTTATGGACTTAGGAGGAGCATAAAGTTGCACCCCTCCACCAGGCACATACTGTGTGACAGAGAACTAAAATACATCCCTAAATGCTAATAGTTAACTTTGGCATCATAATCAATACATTAAGTTACTTTAAATGCATTCCAATTGGGTCAATAAATTAAAACAAACTCTGGACCTTTGAACTCGCAACCCGCAACTCGTCTTCCTAACCATCTGGAATAGCTATATTTAATTATATTAAGAGGTAAGGATAAGTAGGATATAATTTTAAGGAAAAGTACCTGCATTTGTATTGGGGTAGAGTGTAAAACTACTGTATTTAAGAAAAAAATCTCATTACATCTGTCCAAGATTCAAATTTTGCCCCCACTTTCCCCAATGAGACCAATTTAATGGGAGAGTGACACCATTAGATCATGTAATTACCGAAGCAGATAGCTTGGGAAACAAAATAAGGTAGGTTTAAAATAAACTTGGTGTATTTATTAAACTATGATATTTGCTGACTGCTGCAGCTATATAAAATCAAAACCAAAATCTGACTAGCTTCATACTGCATCTGAAAGAGCATGAACTTCTGAATGTAAAGAGTATATGATTAATGATTATATTTTCCAACTAATATTAATTTTTCAAAACCATCGAGGATGAAAGGTGTGATGAGACTTGACAGTAAAACCTTGGTTGTTTTTTGTTAGCTATTTATAAAGGACAAAGGAACAATAGTAGACCGTTGTTAATCAAATATAGATACATTCCAAAAACAAAGGCAGCCTCTTTGGTGGGATGGTGATAAAATATTCGTAAATTATTATTAAAATTACAGTAGGTATTGATATTTTATATTTATTTTCTAAACCAATTGAAAATATAAGCACACAGCTAACAAACTAACCTAGCTCCAGAAAAAACACAACATTAATTCCTCCATCCATCAATTCACTACTGAAAGGGAAAGCAAACATTAATTCCTCCATCCATCAATTCACTACTGAAAGGGAAAGCATCAATTTCACAAACAATAAATATTTTGATCGTGCTGGAAATCAAACCCTTCTATAACTAAGTTCTTTGACACCATAAGTCCTATGCTGAAAACAACCTCAACTCTTGCAAGCAGTACCAAATGTTGGCATAGAAAAATTTCCAGGCAATTGCTTAAAACGACAAAAAATTCTCAAGTTTTGGTGGCCGCGTGGCCTAATGTGTTACTCTCGTGTTGGACCAGACTGCCAAGGACGGGTAGATTGGGGTTCGATCCCAGTAAGGTGCCCTGAGGGGGGTTTTTCCTAAATGGTTCTCCACTCTCCTTCCACATGTATGTGGGCGCACTTCCTCTCAAATAAACCTTCCTAATCCTAAGCCATTAGTGTAATTAGTGCATAGCCGTATAACCTGAACCGATAGTAAGAGGCGGTGCTAAGGAAAGATAAAAAAAAAAATCTCAAGCTCTTGTGTAGTTTTTCAACTAACTAAAAGGGATAGCGGGAGAGAAATGCTAATGCTCATAATTATTAAAAATTGAGGAATATAATTTTGAGTAACTCAACGATTATTCATTTGGGGGAGGGTTTAAAACCCCATTAGGTTGAGGAAAAAAAAAACTTCCTGTACAACCGGTTGGAATCCCTGAACTCTCAGAGATAACCCTGTAAGTTTGAATTTTGTCGACTACAGATACCTACTGAATTAAATTAAGAACGTTTCATTCCCCCACCCCTGGTTCTTTACAGCCAACAAAAGAAAGGTTATATTGTTGGGTTGTTGGTTGTTTTTGTGTGAGTACAATGCAGAAGCGTGTTTTGTTTGGATAAGTGTTGCGGCCAGCCCATCTCACAACATTGAACGCACTGAGGTAGACATTATGGTCTCTAAATGGTGTCCATGGATTCTCATTTCAACTTTGTGGTGGGTTAAGGGTCATGAAACAGAATATATCGGTGAGTGTTAGCTAGCATCTCCGTCTTATTGTTTTATGAAATTTTGCGGTTTAGGGTGCGGTAGTATAATTAGAATAGTTTAACAAAAATTTGAAAAAACCATGTTATTATAGTTTTAATAGACTATACAAGTTGATCTCATTGGTCTTGGGGTAAAGTACTTGCCTCATGACCTGAGGATTCGCGGGTTCAAACCCAGCAAAATTCGACATTTTTCTTGGGTGATAAAAATCCATAGCACAACTTTTTTCAGAGGGGAAGTATAAATCATATGTTCTACGTTAATTGTGGCATGTAAAAAAAAACCTTTTCCGGCAAAATTGGTAGGCCCTTTAACGCTCGCTCATTGAACTTCAGTGTGGAACTACTGGGAGCCACCAGAATTTTTAGACTCCCCTAGTACATATAATTTCTACTAGATGGTGCAGGCAGCACTAACCAGCCTGAAGGGCTGAGTGTATGCCCAGCTCAGGGTGAATAGAAATCACACCACATCAACCTTTGGATAGTTGACTTAAAAGACAATACAAGTAAATATTTTATATTATTTAGCACCACGTCTTACTACCCATTCGGTTTATACGCTTATGTACTAATTAGGCTAATGGGCTATGAATAGGGAAGGTTAAATTTAGAGGAATTGAACCCGCGTTTGCGTGGAGGGAGATTGGAAAACCATTTAGGAAAAACCCCTCCCAGTTCACCCGACCGAGATTCGAACCTCGATCTCCCCGTCCTCAGCAGTCTAGCTCAACCCTACAAGTAAATAACTAGTTTGTTATAAAAAAACTATTATAAATTTATTGGAAGAATATTTAAAAAACTAGGACTAGTTAACTAATCTACAAAACATGTTGAATGATTACCAAATTTACTAAGTATTTATTAAGACCACACTTAATTAACACAACCATATTTTAACTATTCACACTATTCTCTTTACAGTGCCACAAGAAAAGAATGGCAACACAGAAATGTTTGCAGATGATGAGTATGAGTTTGCGTTCTTTTCTGAACGTGTTACGTGGCATGAGGCGCAGAACATCTGTCCAGCTTCCAATGGCCACCTGGCCACTCCAAACACATGGGAGCAGGCCAAATTCTTATCAGAGGCTATGGCTGAGAGTTCCAGAGGTAATAATAGCCACCAAACAAATCATCATTAAGTTAATAAAAAGCAACAGAGTTTTGATTTGATTGCAAATCATTTTAATCTGATATTTCCCACCATAGCTTTTAAACTATTCATGAACCCCATGGCTTAGAAATTTTTTAAAAAAGGGGGGGGGGAATTGAGACCTAATGTTGGTCAAATAAATTCCATGTGCAGACAGTTGGGTTTGAACCTTTCTTTAATAATTCAAGATCAAAGGAATATTTGTGGTCAGCCTTGCTTGATATGTCATTATTTGATAAATAGCACTAATGTATTTTTTTATTTTTCTTACTTGCTTCGGTGGATGCATGGTCTAAGGCGCTACTCTCGCAGTAGAGGAGACTGCCAATGATGGGGAGATCGAGGTTCGGATCTTGGTCGAATGTACTGAGTATGATTTTTCCTAGATGGTTTTCCACTCACCCTCCACACAAATGTGGGTACACTTCCTCTAAATATAGCCTTCACAATCCTTAATACCATTAGCGTAATTAATACATAAGCATATAACCTGGACGGATAGTAAGATGCGGTGGCAAAAAAATTAATTTATTTTTTCTAAAATTTTTGTTTAAACTAATCTCACCAGTGGCATTTGAGGATGTATGGATTGGTGGACAGCGAAGCCATGGAAGTTGGTATTGGACTAAAACCGGCGAGAACATCCCAGACATGATGCCCTCAGAAGATCAGCCATACCCTCCCTGGGCACACGACCCATCCGAAGTAATCATGGATGAAGAAATGTTTGGTAAAAGCTCCAAAATTCCTCGAGAATGCATCGCTATTGACCGCAACAACCATGACGACCCGCTGTTTGTCATCATACCTTGCAACGCTACAAGACCCTTTGTCTGCCAGATGCGTAAGTACATCTTGCATGCCCTATCATAGACAGGACTTCGATTCCCCTGGCAGAATCATAATATGAGCTACCACACTTGTCTTTGAGCTGAAAGGCCAGAGGGTTGATCCTCACCAGATGCACTCAAGATGATTTTTACACAATGAGTTTATTTTATCCGTTTCTTCTATAATATGATGGTACAAGCCCTAAATGTTTACTCCTAATTCTGTTACCTTTACTTAGTAATTCAAAGACAGCCACAAATATATATAAAAAAAAAAAATCTGTTAAAAGAAATTTTCCCCATTTCAGCTAATTAAACCTTTTAAAATTATCTTAACTAGTTGTATACATAACCTAAAACATTTAGAATACATTGAAATTACTATTTGATATGGTTGACTGCCATACATACATATTAATTTTTTGTTGTTGAAAAAATCACAATTGGATTTTGGTTTAATTCTTGAGTCCAGTTATCTTTGTCCATATATATTTAGACTAAACTATTTATATATGGGCAAATATATATTTTTCTTAGTACATTCAACACAAGAATGTAGGATTGAGGGTGGCATTAAAGAGAGAAAATTCATCAGTATTCCCATGATGAGGATAATAAAGGAGCATCATTGAAGACCTCAATATGTGAAATCATCTCCAGTGTACCCTGACAAGATCCGAGCCAAGTAAAATCCTAACATGAAACCCCACCCTGTCAGTATTAAAAAGGTAAACCAAATCGTATAGAGCTACAGAATGGCATCACTTGACGCGTCCATTTTGGTATGGACCAACGATACCGCGCATTTGGTTACTTTTCCAAGTTTGATGCCAAATTTAGAATACTAATCTGTCGGACATTTAAATAATATAATAAGTTTTGTTAAACAATAGTATTGTGTGTGTGTGTGTGTGTGTGTGTGTAGCTTTGGGCAACAATTCCCTGGAGCCAGTAGCAGAGAAACCACCAGAGAGGATCCGAGGAGCTGACTACACTATCTTTAACACTCGTATGACATGGCAAGAGGGAGTAGCGTTCTGCCGATCGATAAACCTCAGACTTGCAGACTTTGATGACAGTCTTGATGATGTCAACGTTATGGGGGCTAGACTATTACGCACTCGACCAGGTAGACTTGCAACATCCATTAAATATACTTTCAGAGGACATAATTAAATAATATGAAATCAAAATTAAAACATTATCATTTTAACTATGCAAATGGAACAAAATAAAACTACTTTTTGAACATGTAATAATAAAGTAAGATTTTCTTTGTCTGATTTATTATTTTTTAAACATAAAGGTAAGTGTAAGTTTTATAATTCAAAGTTATTTGGATTTGTTTGGAATGTTTAAAAATGACAGTGAATACTAGAGTAAACATTTAAGATATGAATGGGTTTGTACCTCAATAGTACCATATTGACATAGATTATTGACCAAATCCATATTTAATTTGTTTGTATTTGAAAACCCACCCATATTATTTCTAGTAATTACATTAATTTGTATTCAATAAATTCATATAAGTAAGGTTAGGTGTACGGCAGTGTGCTTGACTGTGACACGAGGGGCAGAGTTTCAATCTCAGGCCAAATACACTCGGGGTGATTTTTACGCAGTGAAATTTTGTCCTCAATCAAGGCTGATGAATTACCTTAAATTTCCCCCTAATATTCTTGTTCTCTTAAGATTAGTTAGTTTTAGATGTCAACTGCCAATATTGACTATCTAGACTATACAGTATAAATACATTTATTCTCTACTAACTATAATATTTGATGTGTTTCTAGGGATTGTGCTAGGCCCTGAGAACACTTAAGGGCTAGTATATTCCCTTTAAGGGCCTCTATTCAGGTGATTTCAGGTTAATATTGGTTTTAAAAAAAAGAGCTCATAGGCATTTCAAATGGTTTTTAATATTGTGTCTATGTAAATGGTTCATTCATGGCAGTTATTGAGAATGCGTGGGTGGCTGGCCACTTTGAGAGTGGGAAATGGCGGTGGTTGACGACAGGATCAGTCCTGCGCGACCACCCCGACAAGACGGGCTACCCGCCCTGGTACTACAAGAAAACCACCAAGACAAGCGGGTGTCTGCTCCTGGACCGCCACCTGGCCAATCACACGGTGTTTCTCGAGGCCCGGTGCGAGCGCAAGAGGCCAATAATCTGTCGAAGCAGTGGGTATACTCTCACTTCTACATCTGACTTGATTCCCAGGAATGTATTTAAGTATGGGCAGGCCAAGGTAGCTAAATTGGGAGAGAGGGAATGGGGCAAATTTGGCAATAATAATAATAATAATAATAATTTCAATTTCAATTTCCTTTATTATAGTGCCGACCAACAGTCGTAAGACCTATAACAGGCCAGCACTGAAAAGCAAACAAGTACATACCCTACAATACATACATTTACATAAGAATACATGATAGACAAAAAATGGCCAAATAATGCCATATACCGATAAACAACCACGAGACAAAAAAGTAGTTAATAATGATAAGAATAAAAAGTAACATTAAAAATAAATAACCAAATAGTGGTTAAAAGTAGTAACACTATGCAAAAAATAGATCAGAATATTGTAAACTTAAACAATGTTAACTTAAATAGTATTAAATAATATAGGCAGAACCTCTACAAGATAAATTATTGATATGGGATATCCTTAAATAACTCTCTGAGTTTAGCTTTCCTTTTATGATAAAAGTCAAATTCGACAAATCTAGAATTGGCACTATGGATACAACGACCTATAGGGCTTACCTTGTAAGAGCTATTAAGAAAAAATAATTTTTGATTACGAGAAGCCCGAGAAGGGATAAGAA
>CABFWB010000121.1:312570-404655 GCA_902151455.1 Timema bartmani | reverse complement strand
ATAATAATAATAATAATAATAATAATAATAATAATAATAATAATAATAATAATAATAATAATAATAATAATAATAATAATAATAATAATAATAATAATAATAATAATAAATAATAAATAATAAATAATAAATAATAATAAATAATAATAATAATAATAATATTTCTGAAAAAAGTATTGAACTATAACTATTCAGAACTGCCTTAAGCATGAAGATGTGACTCACTAATATGCCATTTAACAAAACGTGTAAGGTGCATTGAAATGAGTGACAATTTAAAACATATTTAGGGTGAAAAAGGTTCTAGAAAACAAACTTGCCTGGAAGTGGGGAAGTGCAGTAAATAGGACCTGTTCTTGGTAGCATGTACAGGAATTAATATGTACCCACAAATACCAACTAATATGAATTATGATTGGATATAATAATCTTTGAAATAACTTCATGATGTGGAAAAGTCCTAGGTTCACTGATTGTATTTGAGTACCAGTTACATATATATTTAAAATTAATGAGTTTATCGCTTTTTTTCCCCTTCAGCAATCACTCAAAACAAAGGACTTGTTACTTGTCTGGGACCTACCGATTATATTAGAATATAATCTAGCCCTTAATCCACAGACATTCATTTCCTGAGCAGACATCAATCAAGTACTTAAAACAATATAACAGCCCAGCCTTGGTGCTCCTTATAATATGATGTTGACACTTTGATCAACAACTAGAACTTCACCTGCGTCGGTGGCTGCATGGTCTGAGGCATCACTCTCGTGTTAGAATAGACTGCCACTGACAGGGAGATCAAGGTCTGAATCCCGGTTGGGTTTAATGAGGGTGGTTTTCCACTCTTCCTCTATGCAAATGTTGGTGCAATTCCTCTAAAGTCAACCTTCCTCATCCCTAACTCATTTAGCATACTTATTACATATGCATAAAGCCTGAACAGGTAGTAAGAAACGATGCTAGAAAAAAAATAGAACTTTGATGGACTAAAAAGACAATAATAATAATTTTGTGCAGGGCGGGCTTTATTTGGAGGGCTATAACCTGGGTACTTTTATGTGGGGAATTGTTTTACCCAACTCTATTTACTTTATCATTGTAAAACTTGGTGAGAAAAAAAAATGCTGCTAATAATATATGACCTTGTTTATATAAAAACTTTTTAGCTTTTAAAATCATCTTACCTTTGTATATATCATGTGATAGTGCCTTCACCTAGTGTGGATTTATTCCCTGCGGTGCCACTCCGGAATCATGACCCCACTGGCCGCTACTGGTTCGGAAAGTACCCAGTGTCTTGGCCTCAAGCCAGGGAGATTTGTGAGTCTTTGACCTCATACAAAGGAGGCCACCTGCTTTACCTCACAAATGAAACACTTGTTATCAAATTCATGGCTTACATGGCGGAACAGATGGAAGGTAATTCAATATCTGTTTTTTATCGGAGACTTTATATGCTCATGTTTTAAGGACAGTAAAATAGTGTATTTTACACATTGATGTATGGAATAAGGAAATGATGATTATCAGCATTTGCTTTAGAATATATGAATAGAAAAAATATACACACACCAACGTGTAAATTAACAATGGAATCAGTCTTGTCTTGTTTGGTTTGCCAGTGATGGGGAGTTATTGATGGGGAGTTCGAGGCCTGAATCTCAACTGAGTGCACTGGGGATGGATTATAATTGTGATTTTTTCATCCCCTCTCCACGCAAATGCGGGTCAATTTACTCTAAGCTACCCTTCCAATTCCACCCTTTAGATTAAGTCATTAATAACCTTGGTGTTAAGACTGTATTATGTAGCATATTCTGTAAATTCTGTATATTCATTGTTTATAACTAGGCCTATACATTCATTGAACTCAAATTGTATACATACAATATAATAGGCTGGAATGATATAGAAGTTGTTTTGAAATTTACCTACTAAATATAATCCAGCTAAAGATGAAGGCTATGTTGTTGTAGAAGTGCGTCACGTATGGATCGGAGGAGAGTTGAACGATAAGGGTGAGTGGTCATGGTTGGACAATGAACTCATCCCCACCAGCGAGTCCTGGTACCCTTGGGCCCCAGACATCTTAGGTCCTCGCGCCGAGATGTCCTGTCTCAATATGGACAGAGAAAACCACTTGACTCCAATCATTTACGGTCTAAAGTGCGCCTACAAGCAGCATTACTTCTGTGACACAGAAGGTTGGTCTACACGAGAACTGTTTCGAGAGTAGGGGTTTCCAGGGGTAGAGTTGGCTCAAAGCCTTATTTACTTGTGATGGCAAACACATGTCCTGACAATCATACATTTTAAAATCAGAGGCATGCATACAGGGTGTTCTGGTTGTGATCAGGTACATCCTAATGTCTAAATAAATACATTTTAATTAACTTGCATGCTAGGCTCTTTGAATTTTAAAATAGTGATTGTATGCATTCTGCACAAAAAGCCAGCGTTCTTTAAGAGCATGGAAAATTCGAAATAAGAAATACAATGTTCCAACAGTGCATTGACTCACTCATGAATTTGTATGTTGAGCACGAATTGGATTTGGCAGTTAATTACAAGATACAATTGAGGTATTTAAGTCAAGCACCTGGTGAGCATTGTCTTGTTCTCAAGGACAGGAAGATGAATAAACTCTAATCTATGTTGATCAATTTATCTCGTTATGTATCCCATCTTTTAAGTCAGTAATTTTTTAAGTAAATTTAAATTATTGATTAAAATAAATATGTGAATTTGGTTAAGCATTATTTTACTTTATTTGTTGAATACAAAATATTTTGTGCTGTATATTTGAAATTCTTACTTCTTACTACCCCCACCTTCCCCATTTATTATGTCCTTCCATAATATGCATAGCCTAATGAACTGTGAATCAAA
The DNA here is from genome assembly GCA_902151455.1 of Timema bartmani. Lineage (NCBI taxonomy): Eukaryota > Metazoa > Arthropoda > Insecta > Phasmatodea > Timematidae > Timema > Timema bartmani. Next base: position 401,763 of record CABFWB010000121.1, on the reverse strand, counting down.
CGCTTATGCTCAATATGTGCTTTAAACTTCACTTGATGAATAGGAAATATCTATCTAAGTCTGCCTGCCATAAGACTGATATTATTGAGGCCTTTTCACCACACCCACTTTCATGCCTTTGGAAGACTAAATTCAGACCCTATACAAAATCATTAAACAAATCTTTCACAGGTCTCTAAGAGCACAATTCCTCAGAGATCGTGGCTATCCCTGAAGCCTTTAACATTAGTAATTAGCATAAGTTCACACATTAACTTGAATATAAATGGTAATTTTTAAAGGGTGAATTTTAAAATCACAGGCAAAGCACTTTTCCGGTGAAAATATAGTTACAAACCTACCAAGTTAAAAATAATACAGTATCCAATTGATACCCTTGTGTTAGTCAAGCAGGACACCATTGTGTATATTAGACATATTCATTTATACATTTCTTTGAACCTCCCTAATATCTGGTGGCTGGGAATGTCTTTCTTCCAGTTATAAATTTTAATCACCTTACAACTGCAAAGTCAAACATCTTAGCATGTCTGCGTACATATTAAGGCCCTAAGTTTTTATTTTTTTATTTAGCGCCATGTCTTACTACCTGTTCAGGTTATACGCATATGTACTAATTACGCTAATGAATTAGAAATGAATAAGGTTGAATTTAGAGAATGTGTACCCACAGTTGCATTGAAGGAGAGGGGAAAACAATTTTGGGAAAACTACCCTCAGTATGCCTGACGATAATTCGAACACCAATCTTCCAGTCATCGGCACTCTAGTCTAACATGAGTGATGCATCCACGGAAGAATTAACAGCTTTGGGGGACCCGTTTTGGTGGCGCATGGTCTAAGACGCTACTCTCGCAAAAGACTAGATTGATGATGATGGGATTATCATGGTTCGATCCTGGTCAGGTGTACTGAGAGTGGTTTTTCCTGAATGGTGTCCCACTCTTGCTCTCTTTCTCTCCTCTCTCTCTCTCTCCATGCAATGCATGCAATATTTCATCTAAATTTAACCTTCTTCATCCCTAACCCACTAACGTAATTAGTACATAAGCATATGACGCAAATAGGTAGTAAGACGTGGTGCTTAAAAAACAGCTATGGGTCTAGAACAAGGTTCTATAGTCTGTGAAAGTTATTTGAAATAAACTTATTAATTGATAGGATTTAAAAAAAAAGGTATTACTGCTTTACTGTTGTAGGACTTGAAGTGAACCTCATGGATTGTGATCCGGAGCTTGGATGTGACAATATTGAAGAAGAAGATGATAAAGAAAGTAAAGAACCAGAAAGTGACTCCATTATATCTAGACAGAGCAATAAAAAAAATAAAAAAATATCAGATGAGGGTCATAAATGTGAACGAAATATCTGTGATTGTGAAGGCAAACCATGTAAGGAGAACGTTTCTGGGAAGAAATGCAACCCAGGCATCTGCAGCTGCAACGGGATGCCTTGTAACAAGAAGAAGAGGGTCCTAGTTTTAGAAGGAGATGGCAAAATAAACGAAGAACCGCCTAAAGAATTTACCACAGAGATTATTAAAAGTGGGAAATCAAAGCGTAAGATTAAATCAGAGGAGCCTTTGGCTAAAAACAAAACCAAAACAGCCAACAAAACCAAAGATAAAAAAATTAGCAATCCCGTGGGAATACCTCTTGAAGCTCGTAGCGGACAGACAGACAAAAAAGGTTTGCCGACCACAACTGAAGAATCTCCCAATCTAATTGAAGTTCAAGTAGGGGAAGTTGAAAGTAGACTGTTATCGGAACAAACAATTAAAAATAAAGAAGATGATGACAATGTTAATGATGATCATGATAAAGATAATGATGATTTTACAGTTTACAGTGATGTTAGCCATCATACTTTAGGAGTGACTCAAACATATGACAACTACCAAACTTTCAGTGCCACACCTCATATTAAAACAAACCCTAGAAATGTTCATGACAGTTAAGCAGCCGATCTTAAGTAAATGATAAATTTCAAAGCTGCAAAAATTATTTAAATTCTTAGAATCACCCAAGAATAATGTTAAAAAACCAAAGTGTTTAAAATACCTCCCTAACCAATCAAAGCTTTGTAATTTTAGAAATCAAATTCACTTGGATATTAATGAAGGTAAATAAAATGAAAACATAATGAAAGATAATAATATATCCATTTTTAGAAAACAGCTCTTAAGAATTAAGTGTGTAGTTTTTATTTTTAAATGTTTAGCCTTAAAGGCACCAATATTTATTGAACAATGCTTTCTAAAGGGATTTTCATTCATAAGTTAGAGAAAAATGCTTTTTTCTAAGCTCAAACATTATATAGTTCTGATAATTCCCTTCTGCTCACTTACTATGGCTAATTAATAGTGAGATATAGGGCTATAAATAGTAGTGTAATAGAATGATAATTTATAATAGTGCAAGGGAATTGATTCTTTATAACAACCATTTAAATGTATGTACATATACATTGTACATTAAAAAAACAAATGATAAAAAGGTTTCATTGTTACATGGAATGAATTATCAAGTAGGGGTATCCCTGTAGGTGGCTGTCCTTAAACTATGTAAGGCACTTTTCATGAATTTAAACCCCCACCCACCAACCTCAGGGATAATAAGAGCTTCTGTCACCCCACCCAACCCCTCTTCTAGCTTACATTTTTTAAAATGATTTGATGAATCATATTATTTTAATGGTTTAGTTATTTTTATACATAAGGGTTGGTAATAAAGCGAGTGATGTGAAATTTTAAAATACTTTAATTGCAGTAAGTATGGTAAATGAAATATAAGTGAAATTTTATAATTTTAGCATATTTATTTTCGAACAATATTTTTTTATGGAGATTTAGTCTCACCAACAACATTGATATAAACCTTATGTAAGATGGGCCCTTGCCCCTCTTAAGAAAACACACACACAAAACAAAACTGAAACGCCCTTTCCTTGAAAAACTCTTTGTAATTTAAGGACAGCCCCTAAACTGGAAACTGGGCACAAATAATTGTGGATATGATTTAGATCTTGAAGGTTTTACTTGAGCTTAAGAGTCACACACTATACAAGTATAATGGTGGACATAAAATTACCGGTTTACCTGTCGTGGCTGTTTTTAGGATATCTTTTTCAAAATATTTCAAGATATTTTTGGTGTGTACCACATTTTACTACCAGTTGTGGCTGTCCGCATATTTACACTATTGATTTAAGGATGAGGAAGGTACAATTTAGAGGAAATGTACCCAAATTTATGTTGAAGGAGAGTAGAAAACAATTTAAGAAAAAAACACCCCAAAAAGCAGCAGACTGGGGTTCAAATCTTGCTCACCAGCAACATAGTAATTGCGAGAATGACGCCTTAGACCATGCAACCACCGACGTTGGATTAAAGAAAATTATCATGATGATTATAAAAGGAGGTTAATGGATTAAAATAAAATTATTTCCAATCTTCCCTTGTCCATGTGTCATTTTAATAACTAAATTTAATTTAATTGATACATGTATCCTAGTCCATGGCTATATAAATTCCAAAGTTAATTTTTTATCTATTGTGTTTCCAATATAATATATGCACGGATTTGATAAAAAACCAAATTAACATGTCATCCCAAACTAATAAAGGGGTATAGTCGAAACAAAAACAAAGCTCTTAGCACTAAAAATTTATTACACTTCTTAGAAAATCAATGGTGCAAGAATTCCTTCAATAACAATACTGGTAGGTAGGCCTTCTACTCATTATATCACTAATGAGTGGATATTAATGTAATAAGCTGTGCATATCATCTACTATTATTGGTGTATTATTTTAATTGTAATAGGAAAGGGAGGTTTAAAACATGCACATATCCTGTGTTCAAGGTCTTGAATAACAATTTGTCATCTCATGTATAATAAGACAGTGTAAGAAACTGTACAATAATGTAAAGTAATAGATAGTGAAGGAAGCAAACCTGAAAGGATAGTTAGGTTATGTATAGATAGGAACAAACAAACTTCTTTCTTCATTTCTTCTTACACTTTTAACACTTATTCACACGTCTACAATTATACATTGTTTTAATTTTAGAAAATATTCCTTTACCTCTTTATATTAAAAAGGAATATTTCTAAAAATTATTACCCTGTGTAACTGTGGAAGTATGAAGAAGTGTGACGTGTCAAAGTGTAAAATGAAATGAAGAAAGAAGTGGGTTTGTTCCTATCAATACATAACCTAGCTATACTTTCAGGTTGGTTTCCTACACTATTGCTTACTTTACATTATTGTACTGTGTTTATATACTATCTACTACATATTTCCAAGCCATCAGGCAAAAATTAATTTGTTGTCTCAATTATATGAAACTGAGAGCGTAGCTTCGAGCAGCAAGGACCAAACACAGGAAATTTAATGCCTGGGTCAGATTTTTTCATTTTATTTATTTGAGATATTTAACCTTCACTTAACTGAGCCGACTGACCATACCAGCACACAACTTATGATCTAACAGAAACCAGCCCCCCCCCATCCCCCTCCAACTAATTCATCACTTTAAAGAAGAAACTCACATTTCACCAATGATAAATTTTTGGCCATGCCAGGAATCGAACCAGGGACACCTAGGTCAGTGGAGAGACACGCTACCGACTGAGCTAGGATGTCAGAAACCTTGGTTAAAGTTATTGTTTTGTGCCAATAGCTTTGATTGACTATAGAGTATTTTATTCAATTTGAAATAAGCCAATACACAAGAAGAGAATACCTGCATGTAAAATTCAATCTACAACTTTTATCACATCATCAAATCACAAAATCACTAATTTATAAAAGAACAGCTATACATTTCCAAATAGGGTTGGAATTTTTCCTAGCATAATTCAAACAGAACAAGAGGGGGGAAAACATTGTGGCCTTATTATACTTTACAAATTATTATTATTTTTATTATTATTTACCATAGCTGGGGCACAGAAGAGTTAACTCACAAAACTCATAGCTAAATTACACTGTTTTCAGTAAAGTTACAGGTACAGATTTTCTCCAATTGGATAAGATGTATGATGTATCCAACATTATTAATATAATGTTCATAGTCCTACATAACTCAAAGATATAGGCAAATAAATGTCTCAATAGGAGTGGTGGTAACCAACAACTAGCAGACAATGTACAAACTTGTTAAAAGAAAAACACAAATAAAAAAACAAATTGTCTGTTTTGAAAGTTTGGACTGCCAAAAGTAACAACAAATCAACATATGGTCTTGTAGCTCATATGGTTTGGTGAATGGATGCATGAGAGTTGATCTGGTTAATGTTAATACTTGTCACTTTCTTATACTCCTATCGTAGATGGGCTATAGTTGATATACCTTTACAATTTCTAGGTATTTTAAGTTTTGTCTAGATTTCTAGTTTCCCCACCCATGGCATTTCATAGAAATTTTGTATTGAAACGCATAATTAATTTAATTTCATATTTTGAATATCCTATTAACAATGTAAGCATCAACACATTTTTCCTATCAAAGTTTGTTTTGTTTTAGAACCGTACCTGTTCAGGTTATACACTTATGCACTAATTACACTAAAGGTTTTAGGGACTAGGAAGGCTATATTAAGAGGAAATGTACCCGCATTTGTGCAGAGAGTGAGAGAGAGAGTGGAAAACCATTTTGAAAAAATCGACCTCGGTATACCTGACCAAGATTCAAACCTCAATCTCCTCGTCATCGGCAGTCTAGTCTACTGCGAGAGTAGTGCGTTAGACCATGCGGCCACCGAAGCGGGTTCCATCTCAAAGTTATTTCCTGGGTTGTTTTAAGATGTATTAATTAAGAGCTCATTTAACGCTACTTCCAAATAATCGCAAAGTTAACGAATAACGCATCACAGTGTGCAATATAACGTGACTCTATGTACTTTTCAATAATACAAACGAAATATACCAAATGTAATATTTCGCTAACAGCTTCATAGAACTAATGGTAGTATATGTGATACCGGTATGTTTAATGTTTGCAGGAGCCTACACATGTTTTATTGGGACCAAGTCTCAAAGGGTTTCACATTTCATTTACGTCTATTATATTACAATAACATGTAAGAGGATATCTAAGCCTTGCTTAATAGAAAACGAGTGTACATGTAAACATGAGTATTTTCTTGGTAAATGTAATTACTTTTTGATTGGATTGCGCCGTAGGGGTGGAAAGGTAATTTAAAAGAAAAATATTGTATTGTAGTATAGTAGTTGATATTCTTCAAACCAACAAACAAAAATAAAATTGACCACTCTTAAAACAAGATTTTTTCATAATAATAATTAGGTCAAATTATTGTGCATTAGTTGCTAGTGCTAATAAAAGTTTTTTTTTTTTAAATTTTGGTAACAGGCATTGAATGAAGAGGATAGGGTTGTGGTTGAGGTGGAAGATGGGAAGGGGTGTGAGCAGGAGAGGGATGAATCGTAAGAGTGGGTGAGATTTTAATTAAGTAAAGAGGAGGGTTAGGTGTGGAGAGCACTTTTGACTTTTTCCACTATATTCGTAATTTAAACAAAGAGTAAAGAGTATTATATGAGCCCTTCAATCCTCCAATCAGTCAAATTCATATAAAATCAGTAAAATAATTTTCCACAAAAAAAATTTTTTTTTTGCTTTTATTTTTATACTTTGTTCACATGTATTTTATTTATTGACTAATAGCAGATATCACCCGCTTCGGTGGCCGCATGATCTAAGACGCTACTCTCGCAATAGACTAGGCTGCCAATTACAGGGAGGTCGTGGCTCGATCCCAGTCAGGTGTACAGACGTTTTTCTCTAAATGGTTTACCACTCTCTATTCCCACAAATGCGGGTAAACTTCCTCTAAATTCAACCTTCCTTATACCTAGCCCATTAGGGTAATTAGTATATAAGTGTATAACCCAAATGGATAGTAAGATACGGTGTTGAACAAACACAGATATACCCCACATGATTTTTTCATCATAAAACAATCATCGTATATCAAAAATAAAAACATATGTGTTTAATATAACTGGTTATTTAAAAATATTATCATATAGGGTTATTATGTAATAATTAATTTTCCATTGTGTTCTGTTAAAGTTAATTTTGTTTAGCATCACGTCTTACAACCTGTTCAGGCAATACACCTATGTACTTATTACGTTAATGAATTAGGGATGAGGATGGTTAAATTTAGAGAAAGTGTACACATGTATGCGTGGAGGGAGAGTGGGAAACCACTTAGGACAAACCAACCTCAGTACACCTGATCATTATCGAACCTCAATCTTCTCATCATCGGCAGTCTAGTCAATTGTGAGAGATAAGCCTTAGACCATGCGGCCACCAAAGTGGGTTTAAAGTGTATTCCTACTAAAAAATGATACAGACGAATGAGAGTTGTGAGCCACAATTTTACTTAAAATAAATTAGAGAATTATATATGAATTACAAGAAAGTGAACTGGAGTTTAAACAAGAGGAACAATGAATTGAACCTAATTGCTGCTCTCAGTTCGGTCTAGCCCCTTTTAAAGCCTCGGCTGGGCCGCCTATCAATGTTCTCAGCCTAGCCTTTCTACTAGTAGTAGCAATGTTTTAGTTTGCATCAATGAGTGACTTTTATTCTCAAATTTTGAAAAATATTCCTGAAAAGTTCTCTATCTCGCTCATTAGCCGTTACTCTGGTGACCTAGGGTCTTGAGCCTTGTGCACACCCTCAGGGAAGGGAACAACGTGCATTGTCTGTGGCTTCCCCAACTATTCACAAAATTCTTGAACAAAAATGTACCTCTCAACTTGGAGCACCATCTACTTCTAATGAAAACAGTAAAAATAATAATCATGAGTACGATAAAGAGTAACAATTTGTGTGTTAAAAGAATGTGTGCATGGCAGTAAGAAAAAAAAACTCTTGTGTGTTGTTAGCAGTGTATGATCTCTCCAAAGAAAAAATATTACAAGCCATGTAATATCTTACACACTTTGTGTAAGCATGTTATGATCCCAAAGAAAGTATTGGAGATTCGCACGCCCATGGATCAGAGCATTTAGAGAAAAATGAACTCAAAAAACACAGCTAAAAAAATCCATATGAGTGTAGGTATGCAGTGCAGAATCAACATACTAAGTGATTATACTACTGAAAATATTATATTGCAATGAGAACCCAAAGATAATACTTACCATAAACATTTATATCCAGTTACAACTCGCTTCAGTGGCCACATGGTCTAAGACATCACTCTCTTAATTGACTAGACTGCTAATGACGGGGGGATCCGTGTTCGATTTTGGTCGGGTGTACTGAGGGTGGTTTTTCCTAAATGGTTTTTCACTCTCCCTCCACACAAATGTGGGTAACTTCCTTTAAAACACAACCTTACTCATTCCTAACTCATTAGCGTAATTAGTACATATAATCTAAAGGGTAGTAAGACGTGGTACTAAAAAAACCCAACTACATACACTACTTACCATTTATATTTTAAAGTTTTTAAACTATACACACCCGATTTAATGACGGCAAACTGGTTAAAATAGCTCATGTACACAGGCAAAAATTAGTGTTATATTGGTTACTTTTTCATTTATGCATGAAAAATCTAAACAATTTAAGAACATTAAACATTTTATACAACACTTTATTCAACCCTGATGTTGAATTTATTAAAAGGTTTAAAAGAGAGAGAGAGAGAGGAAATAAGTGATGTTCCCAATAACATTTGTGTAAGCCATGTTTTGATATTTCAGAGAAAACCATTGTTCGTCGATTGTTTATCTTGTTTACCTGTTGAATGCCAAATGTGAGCAAGAATCAGAAGAACTTCTAAATGTCGTAACCACAAGGCTGCAATGTCTAATCATGAATATAATCTTATGGATTGTTGTCTGCCTCATATCAATATTTCGTGTTATAACAACAGGTAATAGAGCTCAGTAATTGCATTACAAACTAAATTTATACCACATTTTAATATGTTCTCAAATAAATATGATAGTATAGTGAAAATGAAGCACAAATAAAAGTAAAAATATTTACACATATAAACATTCACAAACATTTTAATATTATGATGCCACATGCCAGACTTTTCTTCCTCATCTATGTCAAGTGTCATAAAAAATTTGAGTGTTAGTTATTGTGTACCTATGTTTTTATGTTTATATTTAATTTATTTCCTATGAATGTATCATATTTATTTGAAGACATGTTATAACAGGCTTAACACCTTTTTTTCACTTATACCACTTCCTTTTGAGAAGGCCGATCAACACATACCAAACTCAAAATTATTTGAACTGATATTGATTATTTTATACCAGTTAAAAATATTTGAATCCCATGATATGTTATTTTGAATAGTGTTCCACATTTCACCATTGATACATTTTTTGGCCATGCTAGGAATCAAACCAGGGACTCTTAGTTCCTTAGACAGACACGTTACCTATTGAGCTAAAGTGTTGGATTTCATTCTAGCTAATTACTCAAATAACCTATTAAATTGTTAATGTTAATTTTTACACATTTTTTAATTAATCTATTTTTAATGTGTTTAATGTATTTTACTGTGTACATTTTTAAGAATATTCATTGTTTAATTTACTCAATGTTATAATTTTCACTCTTTGAATTTTGATAATCTTAATTCCATTAAATTCAATACTTAATATCAAAGTCTTGCCCATTATTAATTTTACACTCCTTACTTTACTTATAATTTAGAATACTGATCGCTAGTGCTAAACGTGAATAGCTGAACGAGGTTAAAATGCAAAATGCCAAATGCAAAACCAATTAATATGTGGAAAATAACTGGGTTTGTTTAATTAATGACATTTGAATATATTGTTAAAGAAATGTAATTTCTTGTTTACAGAATTTTGTGATTGCGATATTGGGAATGCATACACAGAGACATTCAATGACACTGACACAGAATACATCTTATTTAGTTCTCGTACAACTTGGCTGGAGGCAGAGAGCATCTGTGCTTCGTTTGAGGCCAGGTTGGCTGTGCTCGATGACATTCACAAGGCAAAATTCCTGGCCTCTGCATTGGCAAATTCCAACATGCGTGAGTAAAACATTGCAGCTGACTGTGTGCCATCAATTAGACTCATTCTAGTTCTATTTTACCTATAGATTGTAATTTTATAAAAAAAATTCCTTTAAATCTAATTCTGATACAAAACAAGTTTTTCTTAACCATTATAGCAAAAGTAGTTTTAAACATTACTGATTACTGATTACAGCATTGACATAGTAAATTCAGTGATTTGTACATCATTCCTTTTTTAATAAACAATGCAAAATTTCAATTTAAAAAATATCAACAGGCATTTGACATTTATAAATATGCAGTGTTTTCTGAAACTTAAAAATTCAAATTCTATTTTATATTTTTAAAATATTTTAGGTACTTTTTATAAGAAACATTTCCAACTAAGATTTGAAAAACAATATTTATCAATATATATTAAACAAACCTATTCAATTGTTTATGAACAAAAGAGTTCCCCAACTTCTGGTTGGGTGGTAAGCTGGAACATGGGGCGTGGTCTTGGACAGTGACATCCAAGGTGATTCCTTTGATACAAGACGAGGAGGGATACCCCCCTTGGGTGGGTCCTGTACCCAGTCCTAACCACTGCTGCCTGGCCCTCGGATGCAAAGAGCATGACAAGCCCCAGTTCATCCAGTTTAACTGCTGGCTGACCAAACCTTTCATCTGTGAGAAAAGTGAGTGAAAGAGCTGAAATATTGTCTCATAAACAAAGGCAGGTTTTAAATATATATATATCCACATCTTACCACCAATTTGGATTGTACGCCTAAGTACTAATTTCACTAATGTGTTAGGGATTAGGAAGGTTGAATTGAGGTGAAGTGTACCAGTATTTGTGTAGAGAGTGGAAAATTATTTTGGGAAAACCACCCTCAGTACACCCGACCGGGAACAAACCCCGGTATCGTCTTCGGCAGTCTAACCTATTGCAAGAGTGAAGCCTTTGACCATGGGCCTACCGAAGCAAGTTTATTCCTGGTTTAACCCAAAAGGTGGAGATGGAGAAGGTAGAGCAAGTGCATCCACATTAGCATAGAGAGAGAATGAGGAAAATAAAGGAATAAATTAGCTATGAAAAATTGCACTGAAACCGACTGAGATTCAAACCTCGTCCTCCACATCACTGATGATTCGGTCTATTACGAAATGAATACTTTAAACCAACGGCGTATATTTTTAACGGCTGTAGTTCTCACCCCTGTGTTGCAAGTTGTTGGAAGTCACCTCACAGTTTTATAAACCCTCATTTAATGAAGCCGAGAGAAATATTCCATACTTTGATGTCGCAATGAGTGATCCACTCTATTTATAGTGTCAAGGACAAATTTAACATTTCTTAAAAATTTACATGTCTAACAATTTCTCATAATTGTTTAATAAAAATGGCAAATATAACAAATTTTTACCAAAACAAAGTGCTTAGCATGCTTTTCATGTTCAGTTCTTTCCAATGGAAAAAAACAAAACAAATTGAACCAATAATTAATACTATAAGTGGACCTACAGATTTTTCAAGGAAATTAATGTTTTCACTCCTTAGTTATCATTAATATGTTTGAATTGGCTGATCTTATGTGTTTGGGGTCAATATAACAATTTAAATAGTTTAGTAAGGCATATAACTCAAAAAGGTAATAAGATGCAGTGAAAAAAAAAAAGAAAAAAAAAAGTTTAGTATAAAAAATTTTTATCAAAAAGTAGAACAATAATTGTATAAATTTTTGGAAACAACGCTGATGAAAATAGTTTGTCCCAATATTGAAGAAGCCATGATAATCCTGAACTGCAGGTTCCCAGATACAGAGCAGTCGAGCGTTCCCAACCAAATGGGAGAAAGTGGATGACACGATGCACGTGCTTTACAATGCTCACATGACATGGAAGGAAGCGGTGGCGTTCTGCCGTCAACAAGGGATGATGCTCGCCACCATCCTTAGCACCTTGACAGCTGCTGTGCTCGGGGAGGCCATGATACGATCCAGGCCAGGTTTGGCTTTCATCTTTAGGTCTCGAGCCTAGGCTATTTGTTTTATGGATTTCCTGCCGCAAAGTGCTGGGACCTAAAGTGCTACGTTACTAGACTTCAGTACTGGATTAAGCCATCAGAGTGTCTGCTAAAAAGACCCATCATAGAGACAGACTTAGCATTAATAACTTTAGCACATTAAGCACAATAGACAAAAATAATACTATTGCAACAGGCTGTAACTCCCACTTGTAGTTCTCAAACAGAAATGTAACCAAAGACTCAATGAGAGGAAATATCATAATTTTATGTCTCAGTTACAGTTTGGATTACATTATAAGCAGTAGGTTTAAGGTGTAATCGTCAATACTGTAGAGTTTTACTTGTTAACAGTTCTCAAAAAATTGAGAATATTTAGTTTTTCAAGAACTCAACTTATATTTATTTTAGAGGTGACAATAATATATCTTTTGGCCAGGTTCTTTATTTAGGTTGGATATATCACCTTTTATATAATCATTGGTTAAAATTCCTTATCACAAACTCATTAAGTTGTACTCAAGGCAAATACAAACAAGTATCAAATAAATGTTAAATTCCCAAATAAATGAATGAATAATACTTAATTCAATTAAATTTAAATGAAATTAATTAATTTTTTACAACTCTTACACAAACACTAGCGGAGTAGTTTTCTAATTCTATTTTATTAGTTGGTAGATTTAATTTATATAAGTGTAAATATTATGTATGACTTATTGTGAGAAATTACAAAACTACCGTTAAATAACCTTTCGTGATTTTTTCCCCCAGATTTTGAAAACATGTGGATAGGTGGTTTCTATGATATGGGGTGGACTTGGGTGTCCACGGCAGATCCAATACCAGATAAGATGGAGAGTAATAGCTACCCTCCATGGCGGTTTGGTTCCAGTAAGAATAACGCCGGGTGTTTACTGCTTGATCGGCATGTCTCAGACACCCCTGTTTTCATAGAGACGAACTGTGATCGCAAGAGGGGATTTATTTGTCAAGAAGGTAGTATTTAATAAAGGTTCTTTTTTTTCTTTTTTTTTTTACCAAACTAACAGTTTACACACAAAACATTACTTGAATTTTTGCTGCTCAGCAAAAGCAAGATATTTGATATTTTATTGATTTTGATCTATTGACACAAAAATCCAGAATTTCAAGCTGTTCACAGAAATATTTATAGTACTGCATTAACTTGTTAATTCCTAAAATAGTTTTAATTTTTCAAACACTACACAAACATTTAGTAACTAACATATAAAATACCAAAACATAATATTATTAATTTAATTAGGATTCTAAGTCTACTCTTATTTAAAGTAGAATCCTAGCTGATAATAAATAAATCCAAGATATGATTCTCCAGACATACATTTTGTTAAAATTTGCCAGAGACCGCCTTTATTAAATATTGCAACAAGAGAATTGCAGCCTGAACACAAACCATACAAAATAATATGTAATTAATTTGTCATCAATCATCCAATTAGTTTTCGGCATATCTCCACTTGTGCCAGTTCTGAGCCAAGTCTTTTACATCTTTAAAAATTGTTCTTGCCAACATATTTTGCTATCTGAATCAAGTGTCCCCATCCTTGATATTCCTTTTGCATTTTCCCCCCCTTAAATACATCGGCTTATAATTAAATAATATGATGGATATGTAAATTTATCCTATGCGGTAAATATTACCAAATGTGTTAGTATTTCAAGAGCGATTCCTTTCTCAACACTCTGTTCCCCTGCCATAAGAAATATATCCTATAAACCAATCACATCTGTGAATATACTGTACCAAAAAAATGCCATGTTTTAATTTTTTAATCATATACAGTTTCAAGTAAGCCTATACTAAATCTAAGTTATGGTTCATAAGTATTGTTTTGTTACTGTTACATTACATTATTATTCAGTAAAAATAATTTCTTATGAAAAGTTGTAAAAATAATTTCTTCCTGTGTGTGTGGATAAAAAAAAATCCAAGATTGTAATGCAAAAATATTTTGAAATCAATTTTTTACAAGACATAATTCCTTGGATATAAGCTAATAAACTACAATTTTCAGCTAGCGATGTGAAGCAGATTTCTGGTAATCATTCTTTCCAATATGATGGCTGCGATTACGACCTCGTGATTACGCCTGCCTCATGGCACAACGCATATAAAACATGTAGGAGCCAAGGCTTGCACTTGGCGACATTGAGCAGCACTGGTCTGATTAAGAAGATCATGACTGTCATGGCTGATCATCCGCTAGGTAAGGATGTCAGTTATATTTAAAACCAACACTAAATTGGATCGAATAGATTGAAAAATGACACTTTGATCTGAGTATCGAACCCAGAATCTTTGGCTTAGTGCACCAATGCTTTACCACTGAGCTATCCAGGGATCATCCCGTGCTCAGGGGCATTCTTCACTCACATTTTAAGGCAGAGTCTGTGATGGACATGTCGTCTACTAAGATCTATAATTGATATCACAGCCACTGGCAGCTCGGTTGTGGCTTTTTGCTGCCAATAGTATAAATAAATTGCATATTCCAACTGAAACAAAACGGAAGAAAGCAACGCTATACAATTAATTATATATGAAGGGTGAAGCTTGGAGGATGAAAGATTATAATTACGGAGATGAGCCATATCTCAATCATAATATCAAAGGAGTAATAGCACAGTGGGCAAAACTCTTAATTTTGTTAGCATTTTAAAATAGCAATTTTCACAATATCACAATTATTTAGATTCAAAAGTGAACTAGATTTATTTTTGGTTCCTCTTTCCCCCTCTGCATGTCAAAACAAAATAATTTATTCTACAATATAATCTCACTAAAAGCGTGTTTTTAAAAAAAAAAAAAATGCCATTATTTGTAAAATTGTTACTGGTAAAGTGTCATTTTCCATGACAATTTTTTTTAGCAAGGCTGCAACAGTACTTATTTATTTACAATCATCCTAAAAATAAAAAATATATGAAACAAATTTCAAATTACTAAAACCACAAAAGCTTTTTGATTATAAATATGGTTCACCGCCTTCCCGATTACACATTTTACATTACAGAATAATTAATATTAAAACCACTAAGCCTTTTTTCATCACTTGCGTACAATATACATAATAACTCAATAATATGTGAACAGAGTGGTTTTTTTTCCCTAGAACTGCGCCACCTGTGGTTGGGGGCTCATTTGAATAATATGACATGGATATGGAATAGTACAGCAGAGAGACTCTCAACCATCAACGATTCCTCCAATTTCCTGCCTTGGTGTGAGTTCTCGATAAGACCTGACATGGGTTACCTCAATCTTGATAGGAAAGACAACAGTAAGCCTGCTATATATGGATTGGCGGGAAACCTCACACAACCCTATATATGCAGTGAGTCTATTTATTAAATAAGTTTCTAAGATATGTTTTTGTAAGTAAAAGAGCTTAGTCATGTTATAAATAAAACCAACTCCACTACTTGTCTAAGATTGGCTGTTATGAAACTTGAAGAAAACATGAACACGTAAAAACACTAGTTTTTGTTGATCACAACTGGTTTCTCCGGAAGAATTCACTTTAATTCTATTTCCAACCAACCATCCTTTTTTCTTCGTAGCCAAACCTTATTTTAATATTCTTAAGTTTTTTTTAATAAACATGTAATACTTTTTTCCCATTGCTGTTTTTAAGGCAATTAACATGTTTAGGTTATCAGCATTTTGAGACTAGATTTTATAAAAAATCTATACAAATCATATTCAGTCTGGGTAAAGTCCTTCATTTGGATTCAAACAAATATCTCTTATAAAATGTTTAGAAATATTGGGGTGGTATTTAAAACTGATTGTTCAGTGCATAGGATATGGAAAAACCCTTAATACTTGTTAAAAATTAATAAACATAATCTTTTGTTTTTCTAACTGTGGTTATACGTTTGTTTCAACAGGTCACTGTGAAGATGCCAAACACAGCTCTGCTGCTAAGAAAATAAATTACAGTGATAAGGGCAAGGTTAAACCAGATGGAAGTAAACAGAAAAAAATGGTCAATAATTTAAATACTCGTGATATTAAACCAACTAAGAAAGCTCGCTCATACGATACAAATGATCGCAGTGATGTATCAACAAACTCTAAAGCTGTTTACAAATCTGATCAAGTTATCACAAAAACGTTTAAAGATGATCTAGTTAAAAAATCATTCTTCCCGACAGCACCCACATTCTTAACTGAAAAGAAATCATCCAAAACAAACACTAATGGAAAACAAAAGAAAGAAAAGGCTACTGAAAGCATACAACAGGCATCAAGCAAGCCGAAACTATCCATCGCAACAACTCAGACAACTACAACAATCATAATGGGAACAAACATCACTGGGGTTTGGTTGAGTAAATCCACAGCAAAAGATGGCAGTATCTCATCAAATAGTCATAGCAAACATTACAGTGTCAAAGTTACTAAAAACATCAAAGGTATTTCAGCAATTACACCAAGCTTTATGAGCAATCGTGGATTTGAAGTGAAGAATAAAACAACCTCTTCTAAAACAAGCACGAGCAATGTTGAAATCGCGACAAACGTAACCCAAGTTGGCGCCACAAACACAACCATGATACATCCATTACGAAAGGAAGAAGGATACAATGAGAAAATCAGAACCTACACCAACACACAGGCTGATAGTAAGAAAGACACCGATGACAAGGTAAGCATGGGTGTTGATTATTTACCGAACAGTACAACATTTCAACCCTTCACTCATTCAGATCCCCCCAACACATCACTAACTTCACTAGCAAGGGAATTTGCACATACACTTGATGATGTTGATTTACGAATGCTCAAAACTGTTAACACACCTCTAGTTGAAATTGATAAGAAACATGAAAAAGATCTCGATAACGATATGCGATTGTTTAAACAGACTAAACGCCACCATACTCACAGAAGACATCATAGACAACGTACAGATAATACAACACATGATCTTAACACTTTGGAGCCTAGAAAAAGGAAATTTGGTATATTTGATCGCAATCAAAAGAATGACAAGCTTAATTATGGAGTCTCCCTGCCTATGGATGAACAAAAAAAACTAAAATACAAATCTCATAAAACAGAAGAAATTAGGAGGGGTCTGGCCAATATTACCATAACGAGTAGAAATGAATCTCCGATTAAAACCGATGATGTAGTTCAAGCCAGAGAGAATAATAAAATGGTGAACAAAGTCATAACAACCAAAAATCAAACAAAAATAAATAATGGGAGTGAGAATGTGACGCTAGATGCCATTTATATCAAAGAAAATCTTACCAATTTCAATCAGAGTAGCAATGAAATGATTGTAAATGCTTATAATGGGCCTAAGGTGGATACTCTTTCTGATAAAACTGAAAGTAAAGTTAAATCAATCATCAATACTGATAGTGATAATAGAACAAATGTTAAAACAGTGGACATAATTCAATATGAATACAAAGATTTAACTAATGTAATACAAAGCTACAACAATACACCTAACTTTCTGATGTCAGCTAATGGTGATGTTGACAAAGTAACTGAAAGCGTAAAAGAACTTCACAACCGTTTCGGTAAAAACACTTCAGAGGAAATGGTCCATAATATTAATAGCCCCACTGTAAATGTTAGTCCAATTAATAAAGATATTGTTCCTGGACACGAGGATGATGTTAATGTGCTGAAAGCAACAGAAACTATTACACACCTGGATGAGGAAGGTGCTAATGTTGTTCATAGTAGTAGCTCAAATGTTGATCTAAGTATCCAATCTAAGTCTGACCTGGTTTCATCGCGATTTGATGACGAAACTACTCTTACTTTTGTTGCAGATACCCCCAAACAAGCCCACACCACTGAAGAGGACCTCATTGGGGTAAGGTTTGGAAACTTAGATATTGATTACAGTGAAGATATTGGCGTTAAACCTACCTCAAAGACAGAACCTAAGAAATATGAAAAGTTTAATGTATTGAGAGGTATTGACAATGATGAAGTATTATACAGAAATGAATGAGTATAGTAAGTTTGTAATGCACATTTCTTTATTTGAATAATCCCCAATATAGTTTAATTATTTATTAAAGCTTTATTTAACTAGGTAAATTTATTTTGTAAAAACACTGTGGTTTTTTGTTAGATAAAATCTGACTCAATCTAAACCCAATGTTTTATTAATGTTCCATTATTGGAAACAGAACAATAATATGTTAACAAATACAAATAAATTAAACATGTCTGTTTTATAATGTAAAGTTTAAAAATATATTTTACGGTAAAAAGAAATTGATAATGTATTTTTAAATATTAAAAAATATATGTAGCTGCACAAATAATTATGCTATAAACCTTGAAATTTCATTTAATAAACAAATGGAAACATTATTGTTGAACTATTTTGTGTTTTTTATAAGGAAAAAACTTATCAATATGACTCATCTAAGAGATAGATATATTCATATTACATCAAACCTGGTCACTTTCCCATTTTGAATAATCTTTTATTTCCTAGAAAGGAACTTGAATGTAATAAGCTATTATAATGTAACAAAGCAGTTTTGTTGCGAATTTACCTATTTTTTGTATTTTACTAGCAGGTTCAATGTGAACAGGATTGATGTAATGCATGCATACCCTGATCTTGGTAGAAATAATAGTTTAAAAATACATACTTTTTTGTGGTCGACATTGCTAACATTTTATCATGTTATTAATATTATTTTATAGGGGTTTGCGAAGTCCAATTTTTCAATTTAAGGTGAACTCGAATCAAATAAATTAAATATTCCCGAAGCCAAGTCAAAGTTTGAATATTTTTTGTTGGTTGTTTTATGAATGAAAAAAATATTATGTTGTGGTTATTTATACGTAACTTTATGTAGTAACTCGCAATAGATTAGAATGCAGATGACAGGAAAATCGTGGTTTGATCTCGGTTGAGTGTACTGAGGCTGGTTTTTTCCTAAATTGTTTCCACTTTCTCTCCACACAAATCTGAATACACTTCTCTAAATTCAACCCTACCTATCCCTAACCCATTAAAATAATTAGTACATAAGCATATCCCCCAAATAAGTAGTTAGACGTGGTGCTAAAATAAATTAAAAAAAATTATGTAATAAAATTACTTTGAATGGTTTTATTACACATCTGTTTACAATATTACGTTTTAATATGATAAATTATGCTACCATCACAACTCACAAGTCAATTGCTTCAGTTTTCTTTCCATATGAATATTAATTTGTAATACATACAACAGCTTAAAATAGGATTAATTGACCATAAATTGAATATTTTAGCCCTCGATTTTTGTATTGGTGAAGTTTCATAATTGTCAAAGCCATAACTTTTTTCAAACGAATTCGAAGCTGACATTTGTCTTGAAAACAAGTCAAAGTTTCAAAGCTTCGCACAAGTCTATTATTTTATGGGTATTTATAGCATCTATCAAACGTGATAGTTATAGATCATTTGACTTGACGTATGAATACTTTAAAATTGTTTTACAGTAGATTTCCAAGCCATAATGCACTTATTTATTTTATTAAAATTATTTTAGTAACTTTTGTAGCTGTCAGATAGTGTTCTTCCTACAAGAATCATACTATAGGTGTAGTAGCATTCATTAAACTTGTACACATACTACAGATAAAATGGACGTAAGTTGCATACAACTGTTTAAGAAGTCCTACCATAGCAGGGAGTGCTACGATGTGAGCCTTTCATTAAACTACCATCTCTGAGAATCTTTATAAGTAGTGGTGGTGGAACCAGCGATGAGAAGGAGGCATTGCCCTCCAAGAATAAAACTGACTCGCTCTAGATTTGTATAACTTCCCTCTAATATTCTCGAATATAAAGCTGAATGCTGGCATTGCATCAAAATATATAAATGGTATATAAAGAAAATGTAGCTTACAAATTTTTGTCAAAATTCAAAATTTATTTAGTTAAAAGATATTATTGGTGGGGATGTAGGGAGGGACAGATTATGGCCGCGTCTCTAGCTCATTATTTTGACAAACATCCACTCGGCTGTTGACTTAATTTGGATTAAAGATATCACATACAAAAAAAAATTCCTGTGTTTTATGCAATTATCTATGATTAAATACATATATTTTCAAATGTATACCTCCTTTAAGTGCTATATGGCCTGTAAGTATTAACCGTGACACACACATAAATATAAGATATAAATATTTGGTTGTGTTGGAGAAATGGTTGCATCATTAAAAAAAAACAAGTTCAAAATAGCTTGAGACATCAAACTTTTGAAAAAAAAATTTGGTGGAAGAACACTCCAAATAGCAGATAGAATAATCCAAATTTCAAAAAAATTCCCAAGGACCACACTTACATAGCTTATAGAGGCATTAAATTTCCAAAAATTTTCCAGGGGAGTTCTTCTGAACACCTTTTTTATTCAAAAATGTTTTTTAATCTTTCTTGCCTCCACTAAGCCCTCCACCCCCTTTCCAAACCCCATAAACAAAAAAGGTTCCACTACTATTGTCCAAAGGAGCTGTGTTTGAATCTTAGTTAGGAGCATCAAGAAAATTTTGTAATAAATATAACTAGACATAGTTTGTTATAGAAAGCATAACACTTTGAGATAGTAAAATTAATTTGTAATAATATGTAGCCCCACACAATGAAATCTGATCTTAGGTCTAGTAAACATGTCAGAGATTTAAACGTGACTAGTGGTCAGACCATTTTCTAAACTTTTTATATTTCAAGCTTTTAAACCATTTTCTTTTTAGCATAGCATCTTACTACTCGTTCGGGTTATACGCTTATGTACTAGTTGAGCTTTTAGGGATCAGGTTACATTTAGAGGAAGTGTACCCATTTCTGCACAGAGGGAAAGTGGAAAACAATTTTGGAAAAACCATGCTCAGTACACCTGATTGAGATTCAAACTTCAATCTAGTCTATTCCACCACAAGAGTAGTGTGTTAGACTATGGGGTGACCAAAGCAGGTAAACACAACTATTCTACTATTAAATTATTTGTTTGGTTATAATTATTGAATTGAAGATATATATAAGAAACCTGATATTGCTACACTCGAAATACAATTTTTTTTAGAAATATCCCTAGAGCGATAATTTTGAAATTACCAATCCTGTTGACCCACTTGTCCAGTGATTAGTCAATTTCTGGAGCCAAGTTATATCACCGTGGAAATAAGTACTCCGTGCACCTCTGGATCCCTATATTTACACTTGGTACAGACGGTGCTGGGTTGCCTTTCCAAGAATTGTTTGGTTCAGCCCAACTGTTGATTTCATACTTGGTGGTTGTAAGAACATGAACACAAGGACAGATTCCATTTCTTAAAATTTTGTTATTTAATCTAACTGTTATTTTAAATATTTTCTATACTGTTTGTATTTAAGGTTGCTTCTTTCTCTTATAACTACTCGGGTGTGTTTGTGTATCAAGAAGGAAATTATTTGGTAGCCTTTTAATGATGTTAACAAGTTTTTACTAATGATGTATTTATATATAAAAATAATAAAAAAGAAACCATTATTTCAAAACTATGTTTTTTTAATTCTTACTATTTTTGTACATATTTTGTGTTATTTTTAATTTTTGAGATATTTTATCTTTCTTTTTCCCTTAAATATTTATTGTTGAACAATGGAAAGAATAAAAAAGAACTGCATTTTAGTATAGTATGTAATCAACTTTCAAAAATAGACTTAATAATGAATCATTTCTCTAAAAGGTTTTCATCCTTAATACAACAGCAGTTCCTTGGGCATAAAATTAGCTATCATCCTTTATCTAAACTAATTAACAATATTCCTAATAGAACCCTTTCTGAGTATGAATCGCCATAATGGATAAAGTTGAACAATGTTTATGAGCTGTGAACATTATGATTAAACTCTCCTTTGTAGAAGTACAAGAAAATAGGTCATGTTACCATTTTAATGTTATTTACTTTTTTTTAATTACTTGTTCTGAGTTATATTCTTAAGTTAAACCATACCAAACTTCAAAACAATATAGGTGCTTAACTTTTTTTTTTTACATTTTTAATAAGAAATGCTTCAGTGTTTAATAGCTTTCTTCATTTTTAGGTTTACCTCACAAATGGAAGCATTATCATGTGGTAGGTAAAATTTAAAGATTTTTGTCAACATCAATCAACAAATAATAAAATATAATTAAGTAATTAAAATTGATATGAATAATAGAGATTTAATTGATGTGTCTAGTATGTCAAGCTATTTTTTAATCATGAAATGCAATAATATAAATTGCTTAAAATTGGTTATTATTTCAAGTGACAATACATCAAAATAATATTTCAGTAACATTAAAGCAAAATATTTATTTTCTAGCTAGTTATTTGTAATATTTCTATCACTTATAACACTAATAACATTTCATAACTTGATAAAGATTATTTTAAGACACAATATTAGCTAGGCCATGAAACATAATTTCATGTACAAAACCTGGCAAGGACATGTATCAAGCCTGTTTTGAGAGCAATGACAAAGCAGGTAGCTTAATACTTATCTATTTAACACCAAATGGAGAATATTTATTAAGGAACTCAAATAATCTTGTTAAGTCTACATAAACAAATGAAATATTGAGCTCTAGGAAAACTGCTAAATTGATTTTGAACTAGGCTTACTGGCATGTTTTACATTTTTATATTTATTGGTGCCGAGTTTCACTTACAAAGCTTGATACATTTTTTTAAGTTGAGGCGTTACTACATTCAATGAGTAAGTAATTAAAATATGTTGTGATTAATTCAAAGCTTGAATAGATTTCTTGTGTATGACCCACTTATGAAGGGTGAGTTATCAATAAACAAGACTTTTCTCAGAAAAAAAAAATAGCCTTTTGAAATAGGTAAAAGCTAATATATCTCTGTTTTGAAACAAATAGCAACTTGTGGAAACATCCTGCCAGAAGAGGTGTATGACTACAACAGTGATATCCAGTATTCCCTGTATAAAGAGCAAGCAACATGGGACGAAAGCTTGGCTATTTGCTTGTCCAAATCGACGAGTCTGGCAACTGTTGATAGCCAGCAAAAAGCAACATTTATAGCACAGATACTTTCCGAGACTAACATAGGTAAAAGAACCACTCATAATACTGTGTTGTTTAGTTAAGAGCTTAAACACACTAAGTTTTTTAGAGCTTTGGACCTCCTAATAAAAAAAAACTTTGAACTATTGTTAAAACTCCCCCTTTAAGTCCATAATCATGACTCATACATAAATACTTGGTCTGTAGGAGGACAAAGTTAGTGCTCTTTAACATGGCTAGAGCCTGTAGATGCAGTAGAGAAGTGTGAGTAGTATTTAAACTAGGAGGTTGTGTCTGTTATGAACAAACCAGGGAATATATTACTACTTAACGAAGAAAATAAATAAAGGTTACATCAATCAACGTTCAAAGTCACCTATCGAATGTCTTTTTTAAAAAAAGTATTCATTTGATGTGTTTACCAAAGTAGGACACCAGTGATACACACTTGGAGGGGGTGGGGGGAAGGGTAGATTGGGCATTTCATGTGGTTACGTCAAGAATATGTGGTAATAATTTAATAATATTTATTTGAATTCAAACAACAGAAATATTCTAGAAAATTACTAAATACTGTAAACTGAATGTTGATGGAAACCAGATAATTTATTTGCTAGCATGTCTGTAAATCCAACATTTTAGTTTAGTCATCAAATCATCTACCTATCAGTTTAAATGTCCTGTATTCGATTTTAGGCAAGAGCAGAAAAGGGATCGCAATGGAATAAGGGTTTTTCTTTTTTAATTAGTGATAAACTAAAGTTGTGGAGAAAGCTGACACCTTATAAAATTAATTATACATGAAGAGTGACGCTTAGGAGAGTAAAATGATCTGTACGTTATGGATATATTATTATATTATTTTTAGCACCGTCTGGATACTTATGGAGGCTAATCGGATATGTACTAATTCCGCTAATGTGTTAGGGATGAGAAAGGTTGAAAGAAGTATATTCACATTTGCCTCAAGAGTGGGAAAACCATTTTGGAAAAACCACGCTCAGTACATCTGACTGAGATCCAAACTACAATCTCTCTGTCATCGGCGGTCTAGTCTATTGTGAGCGACACGTTGGACCATGCAGCCACCGAAGCAGGTGTTATGGATATAGCCACATCAATTATCAAATTTGAAAACTGACACCTGAACATGTGTTCAATTTCCTAACTGTGTGTCTAACTTAATGACTAAATAAAAATTGTGCTTGTCCTTGATTTATACTAAGTTATGATGTGAACTATCTGAGAGATAAGTTGACAAAAATCGTTCAGACAGCATACAATGTTAATGATTGTTATTTGTCCTCAGACATGGAGAACTTCTGGATTGGGGGACGCAAGAAGCTGAAGCGTTGGGTGTGGGTGGAGACAGGTGAGGCTATCCCTCAAAACGGGAGCTCAGAATTCCCACCGTGGTTGAACAAGAGCACAGTGCCTCGTCCAGGGAAAAACTGTCTTGCTATTGGCCACATTGACCTGGTCCATCCCACATTTGTGCAGCTGGGGTGCCATCGAACTTTTGCTTTCATCTGCGAGAAGAATATGAATACCATGGCAACAACTGAGAAAACAGGTAAGGCTATAAAGAGCATCATCATAATTATGCCTAATATGAAGTTTGAAAAAAAAAAACCCCAGCCTTAATGCCCCCAGATGAAATCATACCTTGGCTTCTCAAGATAAAAAGTACTCATTTTTTAACAGGTAATATTTTTTTAGCACTGCGTCTTAACTTAATAACTGTTCAGGTTATATGTTAAAAAGACAACAAAAAAACTCCATGGCTTGAGCCTGCAGCCGCTGACATTAGCGATGATAGTGCTAACATTTACAGATAGAGAATGTCATGTGGTCATTTCAATGAACCCTCTAGCCATTAATCTCAGTTATCTAGAATAGCGCCGCTATTTCATTATTCAAATAGAGCCTCATTTGTCCTCATGAGGCTGAGTTCAACCCCATTCCAGACCAATTGCTTCAGATAACAATTATGGAAGCACCAAGGAACGAACCTGGTGCCTCTGGATATGTAGCAAAAAAACTCTGACCAAGAAACCACAAAGGCGGTTCAGGTTATAT
This sequence comes from Timema bartmani, assembly GCA_902151455.1. Classification (NCBI taxonomy): domain Eukaryota; kingdom Metazoa; phylum Arthropoda; class Insecta; order Phasmatodea; family Timematidae; genus Timema; species Timema bartmani. The sequence continues at coordinate 376,521 of CABFWB010000121.1, read as the reverse complement.
GTATATGTATTAATTACGTTAATGTGTTAGAAATAAAGAAGGTTGAATTTAGTGAAAATGTACCCACATTTATGTGAATGGAAGTGTGAAAAAACAATTTAGGAAAAAAGTCCATTATCAGTACACCCATCAGGGATTAAAACCCTTATCTCAGTGTCATCGGGAATCCAGTCTAATGCGAGTGTGATGTTTTAAGATCATTCAATCAGTGAAGCGGGTTGCAGGTCATTACTATGCAGGAGTTACATTTCAATAAACAATGTGTCACTGGCAATTCATTAAAGAATAAGACACCATATGCCGATCCAATTACAAACTGTTTCAGTTGAGAGTGGCAGAGTGGAGTTTGCCTTTCAGTTTAAACACCACTCCAGTACTTTCAACATATACCATGCTCAGTACAATTGGATTGAAGCAGTGGGCTTCTGTCGAGCTCAGAAGAAGAGATTGGCCATCATCAATGACAGCAAAGCTTTGAAATTGCTGTATAAAGCCATGAAACAATCCACACCAGGTGTGTTTTTCCTAACTTTGGTCTACATTTATTAGTTTCTAATATGTGAGCCTTTGTTTTGTTCCAAAGCTAGAATTTTATTTTGTTAGATTGTTTTATTATTAACCTCATTAAAATACTTTTTATGTTACTGTTTTTGGATGAAATACATATACAAAATGAAAATTCAAAATCAGGTGGGTCTCCCTAATTTATTGAGTAATCTGTCAAAATTACCAGGTACTTCAAGATGTTTTCATCTTTTTAAATGATGTGTGCAACCATAAATAAAAATATGAAACTCCAAATTTTGTCATTTTAAATATTTATTTTCAATACTCCTAATTAGAGTAAAAAACTCATATTTCATAAACATGTACACAACAAAATAAATCAGACGCCTTAGCTCAGTCGGTAGCATGTCTGTTTACTGAGCTAAGGGTCCCGGGTTCGATTCTCTGTATGTCCGAAAAATTTATCATCATTGAAATGTGAGTTTGCCCTTTCACAGTGATGGCTTAACAGCCGGGGACTGGATGTTGTGCCTGTCCTAGTCTTGAGATAGATTGTAAGACATATGAAGCTACGACAGGCCTAGCAAGCCGGTAGTGGAAAATATATGACTTTAATAAATATTGACCCAGGCCACAGGCTGTAAACAGTAATGCATGTAAAAAAAACACAACAAAATAACTAATGTGTTAGTGCCAAGCTTTTTTTTAGCACCGCATATTACTACCTGTTCAGGTTACAGAGTATACACATATGTACTAATTATGATGTGTTGATGTGTTAGGGAGAAAGGTTTAGTTATTGAGTTTAGAGGGAGTGCACCCACATTTGTGCGGAGAGAGTGAAAAACCATTTAAGGAAAAAAACCTCCAGTGCACCTGACCAAGATTCAAACCCCGATCTCCCTGTCATTGGCAGACTAGTTAATAGCGTGAGGGATGCTTAGACCATGTGACCAATAAAGCAGGTAATGTTGAGCTGTGTCATGAAAGGTTAAGTCTCAGAAATCACATCGATCTGTATTTAGGACCAGTGACAGCAATGCAAATTGTGTTCCTATTTTCATTTTAAAACCCATATTGTTAAATGGTTCCTATTGCTATTTCCTGTACATTCTTTCATCTACAGTATAATTACCTGTGATGTAATTACTATTTTTATAAAGAAAACTGTAATTACTCTGTTTGACTTTGTGTACGTTTCTCTTCTAGCTTTTGAAGTTAGCAACAATATTTTAAACCTAACTTAAAGAGACATAGGCACTCAGTGGGAGACTTTAGGATTTTTTTAAAAAAAATTTCCTTTGATCCACCCCACTAACCCAAAGGTCCTGGGTTTGATTACCATAGTTAGGTGCCGTTTTTCAACTAAATGAAGTATGTATCCATAACTTAAGAACATTCCATCGTCACATATAAAAGTAATAATGTACAAATAATAAACTGAAATTTCAACAAAGCTTTAAAAAAGTTGGCTCAATATAATAAAACAGTTAGAAAAATTATTAATTTGAAGCAATTTTCATGAACATGAGTGTAAATATATTATGCCCCAACGTGGGGTAGGTGTACCCTCAGGGGTACATGCCAGAGAGTTTGGGGGTACAAAAAAATGTTTGAATAATGCCGGAAAAAGCTACATATACCAGCAGTGTAAGACAAAAGACCAGTAAAAAGTTGTGAAAATAACTCAACGCTATGGCGATGGGTTTTCTTCTATATTGGACCTTGAGAAAATGATTTCAATTTCAAACAAAAAACAGTTTTTATAGTTATTAATAAATAAATGTGTTAGTTTTTATTGCATCTTTTGCTTTTTGAATGTAAAAATATATGCCCTGTTTATTCACCTTATTATTACAATGATTTTTAATCCCATTATTAGCCCATTTATATTTTCAGTTGCAACAAATAAATCTGAAATAACTACTAATGTATTAACTAAACATTTTTCTAATATTATGAGCACAATTTATCAAAATGGGCTGCCAAGAGGTACGCAAGCAAAAAAAGATTGGGACCGCTTTCATAACCTATCCCTCTACCATGATATGTATATTCTGTTTTATCAGGTGTAGAATCAACTTGGGTAGGTGGAATATTGGATCCAATCAATAAAAAATGGTTGTGGTTGCCGTCGGGAGAGACATTGCAATTTAGCTCTGTAAACGTGTCTCTTCCTCGGGACTCGAGTACTACCTTCCATCGAAAACATTGTCTCATGGTGAAGAGGGAGCTAGAGAACAAGAGATCATCGCTATACGACGAGGAATGTTCTGTGAAGAAATCATTTATTTGTGAGGAATGTAAGTAGTACTTTGTTTTCACAAGTCAAAAAGAAGCTTATATCATGCAACTAGCAGGAGTGGTTATGCATACAGTTTTCTCGGCTATGGCATGAGAGGCTATGGGTTCGATCACGAACAACTTTACCAAGATGGGTTACCCCCTCCCCAATGTAAGGGGGAGCAAAGTCAAATTTTTCAATTCGAAGCAAACACAAATCAAATATATGAAATATTCTCGAAACCGAATCGAAGTTGGAATATTATTTGTTGTTTTAATGCTTGAAGAACATAATATATATATTATGGTAAATAAGGGTAGTTTACTGAAAGGCAAAAAGATATAAAATCGATTTTCTCATAATCTGCTTTAACATTTTTGATTAAATTTTATATCTAGGCACTGATTAACATTACAAACAAAATGCCAACTCTATCAACTCTAATTTTCCCATTAAAGGATTCTAGGGATACATTAGCCAGAATTTCCAGTTTTTATCATACCTCCACAACTATTTGAGATACTAAATAGCTTATCATTGTAAAGTTAACCGGCCCTGTGGTTTAGTGGTCAGCGCACCTGGCTACGAGCCTAGGGATCCTAGGTTCGATTCCCAGCTGGTACCTTGGGTATTTTTCCCTTTAGGTTACCAGGCTTTGGTTAATTAGGCTTAAGTTAGGTTAAGACTCACACTGGCTCCCCAACATCATAATAACTATCATCACATCATCTTATTGCGGGTACGACGTGTAGACAACCTCTATGGGTGTACACTAGGCAATGTTCTGTGCCACCAGAGCGACTAATAGTCTACATACAGGCGACCGAACCTGGACCTCAAAGTCCCTCCCAGTCATATATGCCATACAATAATGATTTTTTGTTGTTGTAAAGTTGTAGATAGGCCTATTATTACAAATTAAACCCCTTTATTTGAAATATATTTTTATAAAATTAATAGTTTCTGAGCTGTAAATAAATATATATCTTTATGAGAGTCTAAAATGTGGAGGAACATTTTTGTCCACCATAGAGCATAACAATCAATTATTTATTGTTATGATTTTTGGTGGACAGAGGTGTTCCACTTTTCTCATTGTTTCTGTGACAGTGTATTTATTTAATCTATTCTCTTTGGTGGAGTGTTTCTGCAACAGTGCATATTGATTTGTTCAACAAATTATGAGTTTTTGGTAACTGTCTCTATTTAAAAAAAAAAAGATTAAGTCTGTGTGGTGCACAGTAGCATTTATTTTTCACTATATTTTTATAACCGTTCGAGAAATATGCATTATGCTAAGGAATGAGGGAGATAGAATTTTGAGGAAATGTACCCCCATTTATAGAGAGGGGAGATTGGGAAAATATTTGTAAAATAAAAAACCCAGCCTCATTACATCCAAACAGAATTAAGACCTTGATCATCCCGCTATGGGTAATCAAGTCCAACACGAGAGTGACACATTAGAAAATGCGACCATCAATGCGGGTTGTACAGCATTATTTATTCAGAGACCATCTTAAAGAAACAATAGCTACAAAGCAATAATAACTTGTCACAGACCAGGACATCAAACCAACAAATGGCCCGTGCCACAACTGGACTCTGGAGTTAAACCCCAATAAGAAGCCGTGGATGGTGGCTGGGGAATTGTGCAGACAGCGAGGAGGTCGCTTGGCTGTCGTCAAATCTCAGCAGTGTCTAAACAGCATCATCGAGATGATGGCAGATCATAACACAGGCAGGCTACTCAACATTACATTCCCTCTTAGAGTTTGGATTAGCTGCCGTATGTTGGCAAAACCCTTCACTAAAGGATTATAGATTTGTTATCTTTTATTTATACTTACTTACTTGGCATTAGGAACTTGAAAGTTATTGCCACACCTACAAAAGTACGCCATCCATCCCTATGTTGAGATAGTTCTACCCAGTCCACCTTATTACATCCAATCTTTTTCAGGCCCATTTTAATGTTATCCTGCCATCTGCGTCTAGGTCTTCCCAATGGTCTCTTTCCATTGGATTTGCCAGTCAGTACCGATTTCTAGAATTTCCCAATCGTGCTGCATGACCTGCCCATCGTAATCTACAAGACCTGATTTCCCTAACAATGTCTTGTGATGGATACAGGGGATCTGACCCAACATTATGTAAACTCCTTTACTCTGCAATAGCCTCATACCTTTTTGGAGCAAATATTTTCCTAAACATCTTGTTTTTAAACAGCCTATTTTTTTTTCTTTTCCTTTTGGTCATGTAAGGTAAGAGACCATGTTTCACATCCGTAGATAACGATCGATTAAATTGTTTTGTATATTCTGAGTTTTACATCCCTTGAAAGCAGGCGAGATGTCAACAGCTTACCGACCAAGTAATATCATGCATTTCCTGACTATTATTTTTCTAACTTCTGTTAGTTTTATATCTTTTAATATAGTGATTTAAGTAAGATATGTATCCATTTTATAAATTAAAGTTAGTACCAACAGACAACTTGCAGATTAAGTTAACGTTAATTAATAGGGCCATGGTGTTATTTGTTAAGGTAAGACTGCTACCTTTTCGGGGTAAATGGAGTGTACACAGTTTTTTACATCCATTACTGTTTCCAGCCTATGGCCTGGGTCAGTTTTATATTTCAGCCATATATTTTCCACTACTGGCCTGTCATAGCTTCATGTGCCTTATAATCTAACTTAAGACTAGGATAGGCACAACATCCAGTCCCCAACTGTTAATTTATCAATGTGAAAGGGTAAACCCTTATTTTCATCAATGATAAATTTTCGGCCATGATAGGAATCAAACCCAGGACCCTTAGCTTGGTAGGTCTATTTTGTAGCAACACCAAACATTAAAATGACTTACACAATATTGAGGCTATTTCTCCAGAATAATTTCAACTCTAGTTTTTGATCATACATTTAACATAGGTAACTAATATTGAATACATGTATTTTAAATACTGTGTTTATTGCTCTATTCGTGGGGGTTCGGGGTTCAATCCTCGGTCCCGGCACAGATTTATCTGATTGCCAAACCCTTCCTTCACCTCTGACAAGACGTGTATTAATCACAACTTGTGAATGTGAGGAATGCCAGGCCTCTACCGTGGTTCGGATTCCACGTTAAACTGTAGGTCCTCCATTTCATCCCATAATCACCCTAACATTACACATTAGCGTAAGTGCGTATAACCCGAATGGGTAGTAAGACGCGGTGCTAATAATAATAATAATAATAATAATAATAATAATAATAATAATAATAATAATAATATTGCTCTATTCGCAAATGTTGGCACTATCTTCACCAATATAGTCAGTCAATATAGCTTGCTTGCGTATTGACATCATGAAGTGTTTTTTTTTAAATAACATATTAAAAAAAATAATTTTTTTTTCCAGGTGTGCGCCATGTTTGGTTGGGAGGTAAAATAAGTCACAAATCCAAATGGCAGTGGGTGCCAACAAATGAAGAAATACCGTTTCCCTCCAGGAACATGTCAGATGACCTGCCATGGGTTGACAAGGACCTCAGCTACACTCTACCTTGCTTGAATCTTGACCGTGAGAACCAAATTGAAGGTTTGGCATACGGAATGAGTTGTGAAGTACCCCAGGCGTTTATTTGCGAGTTTATCGATCGGCCATTATTTGTGGACGTTGCCAATGTAACAACCCCATTAAAGTCCCTCACAACAATCATGGAAACATTCGATGGCCTAACAACTGATTTAATAAATACTAACCCAATAGAACAACAACCACAAACACCTGATCTAACTGTAGAGCAACAAACAAAAGAAACACCACCAAATTTTGAAAATGACCTAATTGTTGGCCATCACACTACAACTGTACCCCAAATGCCATTTGCAGGACAAAATTCAGAAAATATAGAAAGCGAATTCAAACTCACTACAACTAGACTAAATGTTTTTGAAGATGAGACAACACACCAACCATTCTCACCAGGAAAATATTTAGAAAATTCAGAAACTGAGATCAAACTCACTACAAATAGAATAAATGTATTTAAAGATGAAACAACACAACAGCCAAATTTGCCGGGAAAATATTTAGAAAATGCAGAAACTGAAATTAGATCCACAACAAATAAAATCATATTTTCAAATAAAATCGTATTTCCAAATAAAACAATACAAAACACATACTATCAAACAGAGGGGGAATGGCTCCCTTTGTCCTCTTTCACATTTCCAAATTTTAGTCCAAGAAATTTCACAAATTTTCATAAAGTAACTGAGCCAACAGTTAAAAAAAATGAAAATGAAAAACCAGTCACAATAATGAAACCAACTACTGTTCCTAAAACCAATGAAACGAAAACAGTTACGGAAGAACAAAACAGAGTGATAATATCTACAATGTCAACTCTTAACCTAGGTGAACCAACATTGTTCGATAAATTAACTGAAAATGTCATGCAAACAAATAAACAACACGAGACAATAGTACCAGTTACAGTTAATTACAGCACAAAACAAAACATAATCACCTTTGAAAAACATATAGTACCAACAACAAATGTACCTGAAGCAATCCGTCCCACACGTCGGACAAGACAACCTCTAATTTTCAAAGTGACCAAAAACATAGTGTTGGTACCTGAAAATGCAACAAAAACTTTTAAAACAGTGTCTCCTGATGTAAAACACAAAGAAAACGGTATAGCAACGTTAATACCAACATATGCAAGCATGCAACGTGTGACCGATCAAAAGTGGCAAAAAGAAAACAACTTCTTGAACACAACCACACCTTCAACTTTATTACAAACAAATAAAGTGTCTACCCGCAAGCCTCGTAAAAGCATGGCTATCTTTAAAGTTACACAAACCGTGACCATGGCAGGTCATTTCCCACAGTACCAGACTTCAACAGTGCAACCAACATCTATAACAGCTAAATATTTGGGAGCCAGTATAAATCCAGGCAGTCTACCCTGGATGTCTAGCTTTCCTATGGGATCACTTTATTCCTCTCCTCTGAAACATCAGCCAGAAAATATACATGTTGATCAAAACAGTCAAATGCATCAATCTAGCCTATATAGTCCAAACAGTCAAATGCATCAATCTGCAAACATACCAGTTTATGAAAACAGTCAAATGTTACAATATGAAAATATTTCACTAAATCAAAATAGTCAAATGTGGCAATCTGAGACTAAGCCAGCTTATCACAAAAGTCAAATGCAAACATATGCTAATGTACTACCTATTAAAAATAATGTTATGCAGCAATATGAAAATGTTCCAATTCCAAATAGTCAAATACAGCAATTTGAAAATATGGGGTTTAGAAATCAATACAGTCAAATGCAGCAATCTCCAAATATACCTGTTTATTCAAGCAACAAAATGCACAACTCTGAAAATATGCAACTTTATCAATATAACCAACGCCAGGAAGCATAAAATATTTCATTTTATCAAAATAATAAAATGCGTTTCAAAAAGCATGAACATTATTCTTGATCAAATTTATCATCTAATTAAGCAAATATTGTGTCTATAAAAAGAAGCGGTCAAGCACCTTAAATCATTTGGTAGGCCTACAAATCTTGGGGAGCTGGGTTCAATTCCAAGAAAGGTCAAAAAAACATATAACTATGAAATGTTTTATTCACTTATTGGTAAATTAAATCAATTATATGGATCCTAATTCTAATTGTTGCATTTGTTTTATAACTTAGTTAAGGCACCAATTGCTAATACATGTATACTAATTACACTGATGAGTTAAGGATGAGGAAGATTGAATTTAAAGAAAGCATACTCACATTTGAGTTGAGGGATAGTGTTAAAACCATTTAGGAAAACCCCCTTCAATACAGCTGACCAAGATTGAACCTCAATCCCCCGGTCATCAGTAGTATAGTCTATTACGAGAGTGATGCCTTAGACATTGCGGCCACCGAAGCAGATTATTTATATATATTCAACCTATCACTAGTTTGTTTTTAAAATAATGAGTAATAGCTTACACTATCCGCTTTGGTGGACGCATGGTCTAAGGTGCCACTCTTGCAATAAACTAGACTGCTGATGATGGTGAGATCATGGTTTGATCCTGGTCGGGTGTACCAAGGGTGGTTACTAAAGTGTTTCCCACTCGATCTCCACGCAAATGTGGGCACACTTCCAAAAATTCTTCATCCCTAACCCATTAGCGTGATTAGTAAATACATGTATAGTCTGAATGGGTAGTAAGACACAGTGCTAAAAAAAAACACTAGCTTACGCTAACTTTATGAGGGAGATCAACTCTAAACAATAATGAAATTAAATAGTATTTTCTTGGAAAGAGGATGGGAAACCATACCTTGATGCCTTTAGGTGAGGATCAAGACAGGAATCAGAACCAGCCTAATATGTCAATCTTGCCTGACTTTGTATATCCTTAATAACTACTATATCATCACAAATAACTATTGTCCACAGTTTCTGTAAGCAATAAATCCATTGTTATATAAACATAGGCCTATAGTGTGTGCCACAAAAGTCATGCTAGCACCATCGAAATATTTTAGGCCTTGTTTAAAAAAACACACACTAACATAAATGGTATATTTATCGGTGAATGGTGACAATGAACGTTTTGTTTTCTGTTTTTGAATGTTTGTATGAAAAGTTTATGGTGAAAATAAATTATAAATTTATAGTATTTTATAGAAATGGATAGTAAACTAATGTGACACCTTATAAACTTGAAGCAATATCAAGTTAATGTTTTAATAAATCGCCTGATTGTTATAGTGTAACAACAAAGAGGTAAGAGAGGAACATAATATTTACAGTTATCTAATGTGTATGTGACAGCGAGAGAACTATACTTTCTAACAACAACAAAATGTTATCATTTAGACATTGTGTGTAGACTTTGCTCGCGATGTTCAAGTTACAGCTGTTTTGGGTATATTTGTGTTTCTGTAGAACTTATGCAGGTATGAAAAATGTTAATGTTTAAATTAACCACTTCATTTACATTAAGTATCATTTTCAATCTGTAATAGTAAAAATGCTTAACATAAACATTTCACATTTATATTACTAATGGAGTAAGAATGATATCAAAATCAACATAAAATTGATTAAAAGTGATGTTACTATTTAATCACTATTTAAATGTCAGTTCTTCCGAATTAAAAACTAATTGTGTAATACATTCATTTGATTAAACATACACACCTTGTACTTTCAGCAATATAAAGAACAAATCATTCATGGAGAGTAAAGAAGACTAAAATGTAGGAAACCCGCCTCGGTGGTATAGTTAACTAACGAGCTAGTTTCGTGTTGAGTTAGACTGCCGAGGACAGGGAGATTGAGGTTTTATCTCGCTTGGGTGAACTGGGCATGGTTTTTCCTAAATGGTTTTCCACTCTCCCTCCTCGCAAATGTGGATTCACTTCCTCTAAATTCAACCTTCTAAATCCCTTACCCATTAGTGTAATTAGTACTTAAGCGTATAGCCCGAACGGGTAGAAAAATGCGGTGCCAAATAACAAAATAAAATAAAAAAACTATAGGAATTTTCTTACTTTTTATTGCACTAAGTACCCCCTAGCCCCCCTGCTCCCTACTTCAATTTACTACCCATCCGGGCTATACACATTTTACTTACTCTAATGGGTTAGGAATGTGGAAGGTAGAATTTAGAAGAAAGTTAATCGAATTTGCATGAAGGCAGAGTGGGAAAACATTTAGGAGGAAAAAAACCCTGATTACACTCGGCCAGAATTCAAACTCTGACCTCCGTGTCACCAGCAAATCAGACTAGATGATCCTGTTCTTTAGTTTACATGTCCACCAATGTGGGTAACACCATTGTTGATGCACCTTTAAACAACAACAACAATGTTAAATTCTAGTAATAGTGTTTTTTAATAAATGGAAAATTATAAAAATAATAAAAATATACTAATGAGTGAAAATTGAGTGAAGAAATCCTACCTAGAGAAAGAGGAAAAAATGTGGGTGGAATCCAAATGTACAATTAATGTGACATCTAAATTTTGTGTCTTTTATAGTATAAAAAGTTCACACACTAATTGAAACACAAGAAGAGTTTATTTGTGAAACTTTGTCAAACTTGATTTGTGTTTGGGAATTCGATCCCATATTTCCACGCCATGAGCAGTCCAGTCTATTGTGAGAGTGACTCCTTAGACCAGCGATTTTTCACCATTGTGCCGCAAAAGATCAGCAGATCAAAAAGAAGTGAGAACAAAATTGAGGAATAGAAATAAATCTTTTTAAATCCATGATAAAAGTTATTTTTAAAAAGAGCAGAATTATTAGAATTTTAGTTACTCTTTATAAGCAATCTTAATATTTGTTATTTTGATGAGATAATCACTCCTTAAAAAATTAATGGTGTGCCTTGACAATTTTAGGGCCTTGAGTTGAAAAAGAATGAAAATCACTGCCAGACAATCTGACCCCTAAAGTGGGTATCTTTTAATAAAACATATGATAAAACAAATTTTTCTACCCATTTATTTGAGGTATTTTACATGCACTTTCTGAACCGACTAATTATATCAGCATATGACTTATAAACCAACTTAAATTTAGAACAGACACAATATCCAGTTCAGTCTCTGGTCGTTAATTCATCTCTGTGAAAGTGGAAACTCACATTTCACCAATGATAGATTTTTCGTTCATGCTGAGAATTGAATTCGGGACCTTTAGCTTAGTACACACATACTACCAACTGAGCTAAAGTGTCAAAAAAAGAAAGTTAAATCATATGAGAGCCATAGGTCTATTGTAAATTAAATAAAAATATAGACAGCAACTTCTGACGGCTACTGACACTGTTATTGAGAAAACAGTTTGCCTGTATTTGTGTGTTATTTATGACTATGAGTTTTATTTTCATAGTTCATGGTATATTGAATGAAATTATCTCTACAGCTAGATCTCATGCATCTTATTTGGTTGGAAAAATTTATGAAAAAAAATTATTATTTATCTTGAGCTTTATAAGACAATTCCTATGTGGATTGTTTTTAGAACATAATGACTTGTAAAGTATTGGTGAGCCACAAAAATGGTTTTGCCTGCACCCCAAAGTTTCCTCATCCCTAATCCACACCATTGGCAATGATACATGAATGAGAGGAACTACTTCCTAGTTGTTAATGTTTTGTGTTAGATACTTGTGAGCAATGCAGAAGTCGTTCAGCGTTTACCGAAGTGTTCATCAATGGAGACACACAGTTTATCTTCTTCTCTACTAGAGCAACATGGACAGAAGCGGAACTAATATGTTTGTCCTTCAACTATCATCTGGCAGTTGTGGACAGCTGGTCCAGAGCCATATTCCTTGCAGTTTCACTTTCAGAATCAAACATGGGTTAGTCACCACAATTTGGGTAAAAGATTAAATAAAAAAACTAGATATCTAATGTTTAATTGCAGTGAAGTGGTTTATGGTGTCTGCCAAAGGCAGCAAAGCTTGACAAGACTGCACTTATAGGTCTATTGACCCGTTCCATTCAGCAAACATTTAACCAACCAAACATTTTAATAGTATTTTAATAGCATTTTGATAGTGAATAAATATGTATATTGGCTTCACACAGACAGCTATAACATTGAACAGACGGAAAATTTTTACAAGCACAGTATTATAATATAATATAATATAATATAATATAATATAATATAATATAATATAGTGTCATGGAGTGTCATGGAGTGTTGCCAGGGTAAGTATAGATTCTTAAAATTGTAAATGTGAATAAATGTTCTCCCCAACTTGGTCCCAAATCGACATATCATCAATAGGTCCTGTGCTGCATACCTCGTTTGAGCAATGTATTTTCAATTACATAGCCAGCCAATCATTGTTCTACTTAGTAATGATAATATAGCACATGTACAGTTTAAACTAATTCTGCTTATGCTAGCAACATTCCATGATACACCACTGGTACATTACTGGTGCCTTAGAACATATGACCACCGATGTTGGTAGATTAGACTACCACGTTACTGCTAAATTATTCCTGGATAACATTAGATTTGTCTGAATACTGTCAAGCCCTCTTGTTTTCGCTCTTAAAATTTCATTTTCTTTTACATGCTTGTGTACAGTAGCAAAGTTATAAGTCTTAAAACACAGGTGAGTGGGAATCATCAACAACAGCTGACCGCTGTCAGGAAATCAACATTATCAATTGCATTCATGGTTTTCCTGGTCACTTTTCCTCTTCCAATTTGCCTTCTATGACAGCACTCAATAAGCCACTTCTTCTCATAATGTGACCCATCCAAATGGCCCTTATTCGTAAAATTATCTGCAAAATGTTCTCTTTTCATTTATTATTCTTGGAAATTCTTCATTAGGCATCTAATCTATCCAATTTAACCTTTTTATTCTAACATGTTATTTTGTCCAACATATCTGACAACTTAAATTTAAATGCAATATTGTTTTATCTGTAGTGCTGCATGGATAAATTGAGAGACAATAATAATTATGTCACAAAGCACATAAGAAAACAGTATTCTGCAATCTAATAGAAATTTTATTCTCAACATTAATTAGTGGATAAATCGTGTTCTAGAGTCCAACATGTTCTGGATCGGGGGACGTCGCCATCGGGGGTTGTGGTACTGGAAATCTACAGGGAAAGAAATTAAAAGCTATATCGACCCAGACTTCCCCCCATGGGATGATAAAGAGATGGACGACGACAAGGACTGTGCGGCTATTGGGCGAGGGAAACATGACGCACCTCTGTTCATGAATGTCTACTGCCGGCAAAGCAAACCTTTCATCTGCACTGCAAGTGAGTATAGAAGATTATTCGCCTATATATTATAGGGACTATGCATAGCATATAAAAACTTAAAAAGCACAGTTCTTCATCCGTACATTCACTACTAACAGATACCACAAGCAATCACCCACACAACAAACCATAAAAAAAAAGCAAATTCTTTTTAATAATCCGGTAATACTTAAAAAAAAACACATGTATTTTCTTAAGGTATGTAACATCAAATGCTCACTAGCTTTTTTTAAGTAAAATACATTATTTTCAGATATAAAGACAAAAACAACCCATCCATTTCCGACCAAATGGGATCGTATCACTGGTACTACCTATGTTTACTACAATGCCCATGTGTCATGGCGACAAGCGGTCGCCTATTGTCGAGAGAAAGGCATGGCCCTTGCCACTATCCCTAACAAGCTTGTGGCCAATGCTTTGGGAGAAAGTATGTTGAAAAGTCGACCTGGTAAGTTTTAAATTTATAAATAATATTGATCAAAAACCATAATGCAGCGACCTTATCTGACTTCTCAACAATCAAATTATAAATTTAAAAAAAGTATTTTTTAAAAAGTAATTTAAAGATTATCTATGAAATGGGAAGTCATTTATTAAAAAAAATATACCTATTGAATAAACACGAGAGCAGTTCAATTTTTTATTGAAAGTCCAGTCTAAATTTCGCATTTCCTAGATAATCTAAGCGATGGTATAACAGGAGGTGTTATCCACCTCCTGTGCACAGTGTTTGTGTACTGATTCATTACAAATTAATTTTTTCACAATATGATGAATTGAAATGGTCTGGGGTGTCACTCTCATGTTAGACTGGCCTGCTGAAGACTGGAAGATCAGGGTTCAAATCTTCGTCAGGTTTACTGAAAGTGGTTTTTCCTAAATGTTTTCCCATTCTTCTTCAAAGCAAATTCGGGTGAATTCCGCTAAAATGCTTCCTTCCTCACACTTACCCCATTGAGTAATTATCATATATGCATATAACCTGAACAGGTAGTAAGACGCAGTGATACAAAAAATGTTAAAAAGTAAATGTGAGTAAAAAAAAAGAAGAAATTATTCATGGCCTATGTCTTGGTCAAAATTGTTAGGATGTTGAGCTTTAGGCCATGGGCAATGGCCAACAACTTCAAATATCAGGTTATAATCCAAGCTAGGACACACGTTTTCTTGTCATTGTGCAAAAGAAGGCAAAGTGTGAATGAATAAGAATTCACTAAAGGTGCGGTTCACAGAACCTTGTAATCACGCTTGTGACACCTTTAAAAACCATAATAATATTGATAATTTAATTCCTTCCTTTTTATGAAAAAAGCTCATTATATATGTTTCAGACTTTGAAAACCTTTGGATAGGAGGTGTGTTTGACAATGAGAGTGGATGGGTGTGGGTGTCATCAGGTCAAACTATCGAAGAGGAGAGTAACCAAGAAGAGTTTCCTCCCTGGAGGTTCAATCAATCTGTGACAAACAGCGGATGCCTGCTGCTTGACCGACACGTTTGCGATCATCCCGTTTTCATTGAGATCAGCTGTGACCGCAAGAGAGGCTTCATCTGCCAGACAGGTATGCCATACAACATAAATTGACAAAAGGGAGTAGTAATAATCATGTAGTTAAATGTTTCTCGTCTTTGCTTCAGGCAAAACTTTGGTGCAGTTTCCCTTGAATGATTTATCACTTTTTCATCATTAGGATGAGTCAACAATATCATTTATTCTAAATACGCTATATTAATAGGAATATAAGTACATATCAATGTTAGAAGTTGTTTCTGAAAAGGTCAGTTTAATTAATACTTCAGATTATCTAGTAAATCCAACATGTTGAATTCTTCACTGAATATGGAACAACAAATGTGTGCAAAGTTTAAACATTTCATTGAAGACCGTTGAGGAAGTTACTTGATGTTCATGGGTTAAAAGTCACTAACATGACAATTTTCTCATAGTTATCAACACTAGAATACAAATTGAGATAGCAAACCTCAAGCACAAGGTGAGAGGTAACAGATTTTAAAATTATAATTCTTACCCCCCACTTGAGTAAATAAATGTCTAACTATTGTATTAAGATTAACTGTATAGGGGTGTGTCAAGCTTCAAAACTTAACCTTCACTTCTAATATATCTTCAGCTTCGACTTAACTTCAAAAATAAATTTTAGTTTAACCTATATAAAAATATACATGTAGGAATATTTTGTTTTTGTAATTTTGAACTGCATTTCAAATTAATTTTATTATGACAAAAATCTGTTTTTTTTAATCACCGTGTCTTACTACATTTTTGGCTTATATGCCTATGTACTAATCACACTAATGTATTAAGGATTAGGCAGGTTGAATTAATAGGGAGTGAAAATGCTTTTGCTTGTTGGGAGAGTGGAAAACCATTTAGGAAAAACCACCCTCAGTACACCTGACCAGGATCGAACCCCAATCTACCCATCTTCGGAAGTCTAGTCTGTTGTGGGAGTTAAGCCTTAGACAATGGGCCCCCGAAGTGGGTCTGGAGTAATTGAATCAAGTGTTATATTTACTTGATTCATCAGCTTATGCCAAAATATGTTTAGCAATTTTGTAATAATGCAATTGGTGAATTATTTATTTTGTATCTAAAGCTATTATAAATCTAGAAGATTTATTTTCCCAACATAATATTAGAAAAAACACTTTGATTCAGCTTTGTAAATATTTCATATAATTCAATTCAGGTTCGTTTTGAATTGAAAAGGTGGACTTAGTACACATTTGATCACTAGTGTTAATTTGAACAACCATGTATTTTTAATGAGGTAAGAAAGAACCTTAGATTGATGCCTAAGCACATTTTGTAACAGGCTATAAAGTTACTTCGAAGCCAGAAATGATTTTTTTTCAACAATAAAAACAAAATGAATTAATCCAAAGCTCTCTCTATTGATATATTCTTATCTAGTAAACCAGATTAGTGAAGATCCTAGCGATGCCGAGTCGCCCATCACACCGTTCAAGATTGAGGATCGCTCTTTCATTATGGTGTCAATACCGCAATCTTGGGATGAAGCTTACAAATTCTGTAAGGCTGAAAGTGGTCATCTGGTGACATTGGATACACGTCAGTTACTCCAAACCATTATGCAGGTCATGGCTGACCATCCCCTAGGTACAATAACAGTGGTGTTAGCTTTTACTACATTGATTACAGTAAACTAATAAAAAAAAGTTTGTATGAGATTAAATTACTTTTGGAGTGTTGTAAAGGATGGTGCAAAAGGTGTTAAAGTGGTTGTCATTTTACCACATAGCCGAAGTATGAGGTGGTGGGGAGGACAGAAGAAATACTCCCTTCATGCCCCCACGTTTAGTCTTACCATAGGTGTCATTAGCGTAGGGGCGATACAGAGGGGGTATATGGGTATATAACCCCTGCTCCAAAAATCTGCTCAAATGGAACAATCATAGTACCTTGAAATAAATAGTGAAATTGTTTTATTCATAAAATTGAGAAGCTTTATTTTGAGCAATGAATAAATGATTAAGATAATGTTTTTATATGACTTGAGGGATTAATTCCATTATCATATTATTTGTGTGTTTCATTTGGTAGGGACTGATTTTTATTTTCTAATTTTAAATGAAAATGGGTTCATTCTGTCATGTCCCACCAACAAAAAAGAGATAGTGACGAGTTTTTCCCCAAGTGGTGCTGTATGTATTGTTTAGAGCTGCACCACATGTGGGTGGGCGGTCAGCTGGTGGATGGGTTGTGGGTGTGGAACAACACCAAGAAGGAGATTGAGACAGAGGAGAGCTTCCTGCCGTTTTGCGAGACCGCAGAGCGCACAGACATGTCACGCCTCAACTTGGACCGTCAGGAGCATGCCTCACCCATGTTATATGGCTTGCCAGGGAACTTTAGCCAGTCTTTCATCTGTGAGTTGGGTGAGACCTTAGTCTTTTAAACAGAACAAATTTAATTGTATATAAAATAGTCAGAGCTAACAGATTTTTAATGTTTGTGATTAGTCTTTCTAACATTTTTATTGTGTTTTATGCGTATAACCTGAACGGGTAGTAAGACGTGGTACTAATAATAATAATATTGGGTTTTACATTCAATTGGGTGAAAAGGGGAAAAGTTACCCTCTTGATTAAGTAATAATTATTAATGAAATAGATTAAGGTTATTTTTAATTAGCCATAAGCATTTTTTTTGTTCAATAAAGATTAAAATATATGTACATTTTGAAAATACATACTGATATGTGATAGTGATACTTAAAAAAAAAAAATTGAAAAGGGATTTCAACCGTTTGAACAATTTAAAAAAAAACTATTGTTTTACTTGCCAAATTTTTTAACACATTTTTTTTGGTGCTTGGTATGTATACTGAAAAGTGGCACTAAATGTTAAGTTTAAGCATATTTTAAAAAGTTTTGAATATCAAATTTCTTAATTGATAGAAACGAAGAAGGCATTCTCAGGTAATTCAAATGAAGACGAAAGTGATGAAGAAAACGGTGACGAAGCTTTTGACAAAGCCTGGGCTGAAAAAATTGCTAAGAAGAAAAATAAAATAAAAACTCGCATGCAAAATGAATATTATCTGACTGAGGAAACCCTAACTCAGCAGGAAGATACTACAGCTATTAGCATTCCATCAGTATTAACCATATTAGAACCAGACAAGACAGGAGTTTCGAGTTCCAAGCACAATCAAGGTAAAAGGAAACTACATATCGGCTGACAAAGCCAAAGAGCAGGCATGTCCAACCTTTCCTTCGGAGGGCCGTATAAGTTCTTGGGGGAATGCATGAGATTTATAATACCCATTTACCAAATATATAAGACACTCACACATATCCATGCCCACATCCATACCCACCAATGCATACATACATTCATTACACAAGTAACACTATACTTACGATTCTGGAAACTACATGGAAGTTAGTAAGCATTTATGTCTGCAGAAAGAGCCTAATTTGTTGTTTATTTGTGCAATATGAAGTATTTAGATTTGAGCTCCCATACTCAAGGGCCACAAGTGGCCTGTGGGCCTCGGGTTGGACATGCCTACTCTAGAGAGTACAAGTTTATCTATACAACAATTTTATTTCAAGTAACACATTATATCTAAGTTAAGATAATCTGAGACAATAGGATTATAAGTGGGATTAAGAATTAGATCCTTTAAAATCCTACCTGAAAGATTGTCCTTTAAAGTTAAGGTAGTTAGTTTAATTTTCTATAGATAGTAATCCCAACAGTTCTTGAATATGTCATGGGCGTAGCAGAACTTCAATATGAATTTGTTCCTTAGTTTAAAAAGTTTATATTCAACTGTCAATATGTAGATGACAAAATATTCATTAACTGATGGGATGAATATAATATATGAAAAATTAAACTAAATATATCTACTGAATTTCAAATAAAACACCGGCTGTGAAAGCCTTCAAAACAAATATCTACTGAAACAAAATGTTATTTAATTCAACCAAAAATAAATTTTTGCTATTAACTTAAAAAATATAAAAATATTCAATTGTACTTTCTTCCAGCATACCTTAAGCGTAGACACATTTACCCTTTCGGCTAAGTTTGAACCAATAATAGTCTTATGCTTTTACTATATTTTTTAAATTACTATTTGTTCACATATTTAACAAAAGAGCTAATTTTAGTGTCCGTGAACTTTAAATAGTACTATACGTGAATACGAAATCTTCGATCCCATTGATGTTCGAACCAGTATGGTTATGAAGCTCATCTCGACAGTCATGTACAAGGTACAAGTCTTGTAACTGCAGGCAGCCAACACTACGTGCATTTGTCATATCTCTTACCTGGGTTTTGATTTGGTTAAATCAGTAAGCCTCTAAGTGGCTTTAAGGTTTTGGAGAACAAAATAAGATTAATTTTAATGTAAGTAATGGACTAAAATCATTCGTAATAAAATATTAAAGTTTATTTCCAAACAATATTATTTTCATAAAAGTGAGAAACTTTTATACATAATGACTATTGGTGTATTGATTTAGTAAAACCGATTACTGACTATAGAAACTAGTTACTTATGTTTTGATTATTTGCACCAAAAATTATGATTATCTATCAATAACTAATACAAATAGGAAACTATAAGACTATGCTTAATATTGTGATCATAATTAATGTTAATATAGTAAAATATTATATTTTTTTTTAAATAAAGAGTTTATGTAAAAGCTTTTATTATTTGATTTAGCAACTGTAATTGATGACAGATAAGTTTTGTTAAAACATTTTTTTGATGTATCTTATTTGGTTTGGCTCTCCTCTTTGGAAAACTAGCGCAACAGAGGAAAACAATCTTTCTTAGACCGCTGAACTGCCTGGCACATTAATTTTTTGTTTTACTAAATGTGAATAGTTTTATTTAAAAAATATAATTGACATGATTGGTGAATGTGATTCATTGCCTATACACTAATAACTGCATGATTAAGATCCATCATTATTTGCATCAATAAAACATTACTACATAATACACTTTGAAATACAAAACAAAAGTTTAATTAATCATACCATTTAAAACTTATACCCAAGTGTTTAATTGTGGCCAACAGAATGCAGCTCTGTGCAGCCAGTAGAAAAAGGGACATGGGACTGTGGCCTGAAGGAAGACAGCAACACAACATTTTGGTGCAAGCTCTTATGCCAGGATGGTTATGTTACATTTGGCAACACTGGCGTGTGGTGCTCAGAAGATGCATGGAGAGAAGTGAACAATTCTATGGTCTTGCCTACTTGCACCAGTATGAAACTTATAATTTACACTTCAAGTGTTTAATGAATGTCTGGTGTAATTCAGATTAAAGAGCTGGAAAATTATCTGTACCCAACAAAATATACCAAAAGATCGTATTTAAAATATATTATTCAAAAATTAAATAATTTGTATCCACACATCTGTACTGGCATCTAAAATGAAATTGACAATTCAGTATACACATTTTTTCACATTCAAATAAGTTTTCTTAGTAATGGAAACTAAACTAATTACTTTTTGTTTCAGGTTCTAAAGAACATGCACTGATGGTATTAAACCTCCTTAAGAATTCCAACAAGAGTGTTTTGTTCGTAATAGACAATGTAAATGCTGAAGAGTTACACTTCACACACTTTGTTGAGAGCATAGTCAATGCTGTACCGTAAGATACCAAATAACAAAATCTTTATATTTTATTTTATTTTGTGGCGCTTTTCATTTCAGCAAGCCATAAGCATTTTACAATATTTTTTTTTGGTGATATTTTAAAATTTACTTTTAAAGAGCTCTTAGTTATATTAGCACATTATGCATGCGGGGAAAAAGATAATGCAAAGTACTTACCAATAAGCAACCAACCCAGTCACCAACGATTGTTGTATGCAGCCCACATGAGCCATTTATATATGTAACTATTCAATTCTTAATAGTGACACCTGGAATCAAAACAAAGTCAATATAAATATAGTTGGCCTCCTTAACCACTCAGCCAAAGTAAACAGTTTTAACTTTCACATATTTACTAATGATGTAAAATTAGCTCAACTTACTTTCGAATATTCTTGAGTGGTAATTGTTTCACAGAGCTCTTAATTCCAGATTATCAAAATCCCATGTCGGAGGTTTGATATTAATGTCAGATCATGCCACCACCGCTATAGACTTTACCATGGAGGATACGTGCAGTTTCCTTAAAGCATTGAATGAGACTAAAACAAACACAAGGAAGGCAGACCAACAAGTGAGGACGTTAGACACCAACTTTGGAGCAGCCTTTCAGGAAGCAGAGAATCAGATTCATAGGAGCAAGAAAGACTCCTGTATAATTAGTAAGTTGCATTTTAGTAACACAATTATTACATCAAGAATAACTTCAAAATTTGTTGAACTCTGTAAGTTAATCAAGATGATAAAAAAATATGATTCTTTAATAGGTAAGTTTAAAGTATTGAAAATAAAAAAAAAAACTCACATCAGATGACATTCCGATGCAATTGCTATGTAAATAAAGAAGAGATTCAAATGCTGGTTGTACAGCACCAAATGTATTACTGACTGAACCATCTGCAATATTATCTTTGACAGTGTCTCATTCAACTCTTTCTATCTATACATATATATTATTTTTTTATGATCCAATCATCCTCTTCTTAAAATTATAGTCATTTAGCGTAGATTTACCCACCCCATCTAACAGTTCAATCCGAAGAAACCTCAGATTATTACTTGGTATATGTTTAATTGTACAAATTATTAAAGGATTATTTCTTGCTATACATTACACAACACATATTGAATCAGCATTTAATATAATTGTACATATTTGTCAAGATGTAAATTTTGGATGATTATTACATGCTAATGGAGCATAATTATTTTTATCATAATCTATCTTCATATTGGATGAGGATTATACTATAGATATTATACTTTTATATACACTTTAATCTCGCTAAAGAGTTTTATCGACCAAGCGGCCGCTGCCGTTAGCATTGATAGTGCCAACCTTTGTGGATAGATGGTGTCATGTGGCCAACACAACAAGCCCTCCAACTGTTAATTTCAGTTTTCTAAGCCAGAGTTATTATTTATTTATTTAAGTATATCCACATTTGTCCTCAAGGGGCTGAATTTGACCCCATTCCAGACCCATCACTTCAGAGATAAATTTCGGAAGCGCGGGAGATCAAACCCTGGACCTCTGAACTTTAGGACACAGACTACACACATTCATGCCAGGATCACAATCAACTTAACGTTAACTCAAAGTTAACTTAACATAACTTAACGTAAAGGACCTCGTCGTGTGCTTAAATGGAGGCGATCACAATGCAGTTAACTTAACGTTTGACTTGCAGTTAACTTAACGTAAGAGATGTCCTGGGAGGTCTTTTACTTTAAGTGAACGTTACTTAAAGGGTATCACGTGTTCTAGCCAATCATTATGCGAGTGACGTCAACAGGGCCATTTAGTAAATAATTTGTTGGTATTATGACCAATGTTTACTCTTTATCGTAAGTTCTAGTGATCAGAAATTTAAACAAAATAATTAAACTAAAATAGGAAAGCTAAATTTATCAAAAAAGTTTAGTAATAGATAACTATTATATCGATTGAAAACTGTAAACATTCACAGATCATCACTGTAAAACTAGTACAAATCACAGATCATACTCGAGAATGAAGATGTTTTGCTCGAGTTGTTACGTTAAGTTATGTGAATCGTGATCACATATACGTTAAGTTAACTTTAAGTGAATGTTACATTAAGTTAACGTTAAGTTGATCGTGATCCCAGCATTATCTATACAAACCTTTAAACGTAGTGATGTTGCCAAGTAATACCACCCCTTGTTACAAGAGTGCACTGCATTAAAGGAATAAATTTAAACTAGTACTCGCTTTAGTGACCGCATGGTCTAACGCGCTACTCTT
This sequence comes from Timema bartmani, assembly GCA_902151455.1. Taxonomy (NCBI): domain Eukaryota; kingdom Metazoa; phylum Arthropoda; class Insecta; order Phasmatodea; family Timematidae; genus Timema; species Timema bartmani. Next base: position 353,438 of record CABFWB010000121.1, on the reverse strand, counting down.
GTGTTAGACTAAACTGCCGAAGATGGGGAGATCAGGATTCGATTCCGGTCGGGTGCATTGGGGTTGGTTTTTCATTCTTGGTCTGTGCAAATGTGGGCGCACTTCCTCTCATTTAAATATTTCTAATTCCTACACCATTAGCGTAATTAGTACATAGGCGTATGACCCAAAAAGGTAGTGAGACGCCATACTAAATAAATAAAATCAAAATTTAAACTAATATTTTCTGTATTAGCGCACACTGAAAATATTACATTGAACCAAACATGTATTTTCAGATGGCAGTCTTATGAAGTGGGTTGTGTAAAGACAGAAAAAAAATGACTTAGTACTACTATTTAGCTACATCAGTACGCTTGGAAGTTTATAGAGTTGAATGACATAATGACAGGAACAAGATACTGGATAGTTCAGTCATTGTGATCACAAGTAAAGCTGGATATCAAGTGTTTGGATCCATATCCAGGTGTTATTTTTATGTATTTACACAAATACAGCACTCAAGTACTTTAGTTTCAGCTATTGTAAACTATTATTAAGAAATATATGTGGAAAAACTTGTATGAACAGTCAGTAATGAATGGGTGCTGAAGGAATTCAATAGGTAAATGTGAAAGAAACGATTTACATTGGTTTGAGCATGTTGAGTGGATGAGTATGGATCAAAAGGAAGGGGTAGGCCATGTGAGACAGAGATAAATGTTGTTGACGAATGTGTGAAAAAGAGAAACAGGATGGAAGGGCACGCACGCTTAGGGCAGTGTTTTTATAGTTTTTATGGTAAAACATATTTTTAGCTTAAACAAATAAAATGTTTCTCCAGTACAAACATAGAATTTAATTTTATTCTCATGGTGATGATATTAACTGTTCCTAAAATATCCATAATGAGCATTAGCTGAGAAAGTTTTTAATGATGAGAAAAAGTTGTTATTAAATTACACAGGACACCCTTGACAGATATCCAAGAAATTTTGAGGTCATCATGAGAAGAAAATTAAATTCTATGTTTGTAATGGGGCACTATTTTATTTATTTTGGCCAAAATAATGTTTTGCCAAGAAACTGCCAAAACAATGGCTTTTTCTCGCATCCCCTACCATCCACCTTAAGAGTTTTAAAAATAATATAGATGATAGTGTATGGATGTTGTTGAAGCGAAGGGAGTATGCAAGGATAAGGGAGTGTGGAGAAAGTTGGTGAGGATGGATAAGTACAGAGTTGTTTTTTGAGCTATATGAACAGTTTCTTGCCTACCCCGTAAGGGAATGGCGTGATTAGGTATGTGTATGTATATGTAAACTATTGTGAGTTTCCAAGGAACCAAACCTAGTTCAAGGATTGATAGATTTCAATAAGTTTTCTTTAATATGAAGCCATTACTTTTTTTAGTGGTAGTATGTAAAAAGTTAAATGTGTTCCTGAAAGATTCTTAGGAACTTCCATTTCCCTATGGAACTTTTCCCTTGCGACCAATCATTTTTTTACTATTTTGTTCAACTGTGTTCATTCTTTTAGTTTTCATTTCTCATCAACCTTCAACCAATGAAACGTTTCATGATTCTACTGATGGACTCAAATATTCTTCGAATTGTACAATAATAGCATTTGGTATTGATCGTAAGGACAACCGAGACTTAGCAAGTGTTTCTAGTGTGGATACTTCGCTCAATGTACCATTGATGTTCCAATATTCAAGCACGAATGAACTTAAAAGTGTGATTGCATTTTTAGAAGGTAAGTTGTCATTGCATTAGGTACTTAGAAACACTATCACTTGATGATAATTGTCTTGATATAAAAAACTAATGACAAAAAATCCAGTGTTTTTAATTGTTGATTATTAATAAATGGTAAACCAAACACATGTTTAATAATAATTCATTCTTTATTTTATATCCAACAAATTACATTTTAGTCTATCATTTAATGTTTAATTTACTGCACTAGTTTAAAAAATACTTATGTATATTTTTGTTTGATATTTTAGTTGTTTAATCTTACAAGGAAATGATTTTTTCCCCACAAGTCTTCCTTAAGGGCTATGATAGGATGTAGCCTTTAGATATAGGCAGTTGTCAATTTTTACTTTAGGAGGTGAATCATATAATTTTTGTTCATAGGATAAACCCAGGTTGGAAAGCAACTCTGAATTAATATTAAACAAAGTGTAAGAGATATGAAAAAAAAAGTTATAAAAAGGACCTTTCAAATCCATATTTTGTCCCAGGTGTAACCCTCGTGTAAAGTATGAACTCCTGTTAAACTTTTCGCTGTATTAGCTGTATTTATTAGGGGTCTGCAAGCTCAAGTTTTTTGATTCAAGTTGATCTCGAGTGAGTTTCTCATGAAGTTCTCAAGTATCAAGCCAAGTTGAATAAATATATAATTATGTAAATGAAAACTTTTTTAAATGAAATAATACTCATGTGTTAAAAAAAGTCTTAATAAATAGGATTAAATTTTAAATATGAGAGAAATTTAAAAAATATTTATGGTTTAATTTATTTTTGCTAAAGAAAGTTTAAAAAAAAGCCAAGAAAATATTTTATTAGGAGTGAAGATTTAGCAATTGTTTGGAAAAAAAATAACTCAATTATTCCCCGTTTGTATGTATATATTAGTGATTTGCAGGACTGAAAATAGTTATATTAACACCACATCAACCCACAAATATTTTAGTATTATAATGACCAAATAAAAGTCAATGTTCCAAATAAGAAAATGTGATATAATATTAATATATTCACACAAATACAATGAGTTTTTTTTTCCAGATCACAAGGACCCAAAAGTAAATTGTTAGCAGGAAATGACAAATTAAAATGGGTAAGATACCTTCTGAGGTATATGCTTTAAGGAAATCTCAATAATTCATAGAATAAACTATTTTTATAATGTCTTGGAAATATAATTTCGCAGGAACATATCTAAAAAGGATATCAGTCTTATCCCTGAACTAACCACTCATCTCAAATAATATAATAAGAAAAAGTGCATTAGCAAGGTCGAATTATTTATTTTAGCAAATCTATATTATTATTATTTTTAAAAAGTACTAAAAAAAAGTCCCCAATCACTGTGGAACAATAAGTTGTTAACTTTCAATTAATATCAAATATACAATTTTACATTTTACTATATTGTTTAAAGTATGTATATTAATCTAAAAGTTATTTAACATTTTTTCGGCAAAATAAATCAAATATTGTTCCAGTACAAACATAAAGTTTAATTTTCTTCACATGGTGACCTCATAAGGTCCTCATAAGGTGTCCTGGAATTTAATGACAACTTTTTCCCTTCATTTAAAATGTTTCTCATCTAATGCTGCTATGCTCATGAGAGATAATCAACAACTTTTGATATCAACATGTGAAGAAAATTAAACTATATTGCTGTAAGAATTGCAAAAACACATTACTCTTAATTCATGTTCCCTACACTCTCACCTTAAGAATAACTATTAGTGTGGTAGCAGCCAATAATCTCTTCTTGAAATATGCTAAGATACACTTTTACAATACTTTGCTCATGTTACTATAGACAAACAAATACAACATGAATAATCATTCAAAATAATTGATGGAACATAAATTATTGTAATTGTAAAGATTTTGTAAATATCCCACTGTCACAACATTGCTAGAGTTGACTTAAATCTTTGAGCAACTGTAAATGAATAAAGGAATAGTAAAAATAAATAAAAAAATTAATTCTTTTGATGATTGATTAAATCCATTTGATCAAGAAAACTTCAATTAAAGCAATTTAGAATTTTAATCTTTTAGTTTTATTTAGTATAGATATGCTAAAGTTTTCATGACTTAAATTACTAGTAAACAAAAGGGTTTGTTCAATATATAAATTACATGTTTATAGCAATGCTTCAATAATGCCAAAAGTAGTTTATGAAAACTAAACATATACAATTACTACATTTAATTGTGACCAGTGATAATTTTTTCCTTGAGCATGTATCTGGGAATAACCTGTTCAATTTTTCTATTGTGATCATTTATAGTGTTGTTTACAACTTAACACTATCGATTTTTTCTTTATTTAACAAAAACCTGCCCAAACTTTCATTTAGCTTATGTGGCTTCCATTTTAAATCAATTAACTGATTCATAAATTAAAATGCCACCCATCATTTTTCTTAAATAGTGTCTAAACTAGGTCTACACACTTGAGATTTTTAAATTATATTATTAATACCCCAGAAATGAATAATGTTATATTGCTCAAAATTCTAACTATAGCTATATGAAAAACATATATATTTAATTGTCTTAAGATGATAGTTTTGAGAATCTATACCTTCAGGATTCCGTGAATAAAGAATATTATTCAAATTATCTTATCATGTTTTAAATGTTTATGTGTACTAGCAATGTTTTATAGTTAACTACATCTTTCTGTTTTATAAATAATCCAGTACTATTAAAAATAAATCTAATTAACAATTAATTGTGTATGTTTAAATTCCTTAGAAATCCAATTACAGATTTATATTAAAATACTGTACTTTTATTAATCAAATAAAGCATGTTTTGAGTTACTGAGAATATTTCAATATTTCAAGTTCACAAGTCATGTTTTTATAATAGTCTCTTTAAACTCAAACTATCAGTTATGCTAATACATCATCATCATCATCATCATCATCATGTTTCCAGCCTGTGGCTGGGTCAGTTTAGTAAAATGCCTCCATCTTCCTCTATCCTTCCAACACTCTTCCTCCTTAAATTTCTTCTATTCTTCTCCTCTCACTTGAACACCTTCTGTTTTTATGCTAATATAATTCTATTTAAATAACTCACCTGGATCAAAAATTTGTAAACTTCTTGCTGTTGTAATTATTGTATTTGGCTAATTTCTTCTTAAAACAATTTCTTAAAATATTATGCTATTATTTAGGTTAGAATTCAATAAAATGATAGGCCTACTTGATTTTTATTTTTTTTTACTTCACATAACAGTTTAACACTATTTAGCAGGTTCAACCCGTTAAAAATATTTAAAATTTTCAGTTATAACTTTTGTTAAACTAGAAAGTTTTACTTAAAAATATATTTGTAGCAATCAGAGATAACATTTTTCTTATTACTGCTACAGTCTTCACTACATACAAAACATAATGTATACACAATGACTATTCCATAAAGCATTTTGGACAGACAATACATATTTATGGTTGTGATTCTTTTTTATAAATATGAATACAACTAGAAATTTGTAAATTTGGTAACAGTGCTACCAGCATAAATACTATTGAGGTTCATCTTTTAGAACTTTAAAACCACGAAGTACATTAGAGCTATCGGCAAGACTGCTAGCTAAGGTTAATATCGGAGTCGAGCATTTTGGTTCAAAAGATTCTACCACTCTCACACATTTTACCGGGTCAGTTCTTTGCGACAAATCTGCTTCCTTTCGCCAGCTACTTGGCCCAGACGAGGAACTTGGAATGTTGTACGATGTAACCACAGCTCTCCCTCGAGATTGGGGGGACTGGCTGGTGCTAGGCTGAGAACCATCCAGAGCACCGGCAATTTTTGGAGAGTTCGGTAAAGATTCATTGACATCGTGCATTTTAGAAGAGTATAGTTTATGTTCCCTAGTAAAAGAAGAAACTACAGGGCTCTTTGAAATGTGTCTATGGTGTAATGTTTCTGAGGTGACTTTCTTGATTAATAAAGGTTTTGTGTCCAAACAAGAAACTTGACTCCCAGCCGGTGAAATTTCAGGATGCTCGGATATGGGAACAGGTATTGGAGAGGCTGTACTATTTAAATCATCCTTATCAATGGATGCAGACGATTGTGTTGTAACTCCTAAATTAATTTCTTTTTCAGAAGATTCTAAGGATGTGGTTGATTCATGAGATTCTTTATTAGACATTTGTTTAACTAAAGGACTGCCAAAAACTTGAAAAATACTTTTACGAGCAGGTGATGTTGTTGTCATAGAAGAAGTTATGGTTCGTTCTTCATCCTCGGTCAGATCAACTTCCAAACCAGTGTTGCTATGTTCTGTCTCATCTGATTTTGGACTCGCTTTATCTGGAGGGCCAGTGGTAGTTTCTAAAACCCATTCTCCTACGAACTTTGTAGCTGAAGTAGTGCCAACCTTAAGTTTCTTATCTATATTTTCAACACTTTTCAATGCTTTAGCATAACTTTCTCCTGGGGATAGAGCCTCTTTCGACAACTCTGGTACATCTATATGCTGTGTTTCCTTCTCTGTAGACATACTCGCACACTGTTCCTCACCCAGTTCCTCTACCACGGTTACATCTAAGTCTGCACTGATTGATACTTCTCTTTCTTCACCTTCCTCACATCGAACCCCGCTGTCTGAACCAAAATCAAAATCTGAGCTGGCCGACACCGAAACAGGTGTGACCTCGCCGCTGTCTCCTCCTTCTCTAGTCGCTGCTACCGGGAGGAGGAGACTGTCATCCCCTTGAGATAAGATGTCTGTGTAGCTCTTCCGGACGTCTTGAGTGGCACTGTAGTCGTTTGTTTCTTCTAGCAATATCCCCACGCTACTTAGGTCTTGGTTCAACACAGCAGGGAAAATATGTGCTAACGATGCTGTGAACTCATCATATCTTAAAAGAAACAGAAGAAAAATTCCATGAAGCAATTATATTTTATACAATAAACAATTAAATCCATAACTGTTTCCAGCCTATGCCTGGGTCAGTTTTTTACTCAAGCAATATATTTTCCACTACCGGCTTGCTAGAGCTATTGTAACTTCATATACCTTATAATCTAACTTAAGGCTAGGACAGGCACAACATCCAGTCTCCGGCTGTTAATTTAGCAATGTGAAAAGGTAAGCCCATATTTTCATCAATTATAAATTTTTTGGCCATGCCGGGAATTGAATTTGGTACCCTTAGTTTAGTAGACAGACAAGCTACCGACTGAGCTAAGATGTCGGATCCATTAAACAATATATGAAAATGTCATCTTTAATAGAGATGGAATAAAAATATGTCAAAATTCTTTAATGCCTTTGGAGTTGATGAAATTTACTCCTCAAGCTATTCGATAGCTTACACTAACTTTAGGAACAAAGTAAATGAAGCTACAATTTAAGGAAATACACCAGCATTTATCTGGAGAGAGCCAAAAGGTTACATTAATTTGAGGAACATACTAGATGAAACTACATTTGAGAGAAATGCACCAGCATTTGTCTGGGTAGGGATGGGGGAAATAAACTTAATGCACCAGCCCAAAGAGTCAAACTCATTCTATGCCATATGAAAATGAATTCCATATAAATTTGACCAAGAACATAATATATTATATTAGGTCTTGAATACACCTCTTGAATTCCCCATTGAAATTTCTTCCTCAACAGATAGCTTTATTCAAAGTGTTGATGTAAGTTAGGTAAAAGTTGACGTACCCATCAGTGCTGATGAGACTTGCCGAGAGAGACATCTCACTGCTCTCCGAGGTGCCTCCCCCACGAGAGAAGAAGTCGGACAGTGCATTTGGTGATGAAGGACCACTGCTCGATACAAATGATGGTGGTCCGCTCCAGATAAAACCTTTGGAAATCAGATTCATAGCTTTTAGTAAGACAAGGAAAAAAACAAGCTAATATACGAGTAAAATAAAAATTGTAATAGCTTTCAATTTTTCTTTAAAAAATCAACATATTGTTAAATGCAACTAAAAAAACCCACAAATAGCATATGTTGCCCTTTTCTGAATCAAAGAACATTTCTTAATGTCTTGCTTTTTGTATATAAACACCATATAACTCTCAAATTCTGCTTAATATTTCATTTCTTTTCTTTTCAGGATGCTTTAGATTAAAGTGACATTAGTATTACAAATTACTTATTATGTTTCCCATCAGAGTAATCTTTAAGGGAGTTTAAACTGAATTAAAAAAAAAGTTCTTAAAGGAAAGGTAATCATTTGCAAAATCAAAACTATGCAGAAATAACAGCTTTATGTATAAATATTGAATATAATTTTTTAATGAGATATACTATGCATTGTTTTGTTTACAGTTAAAAGATGAGTTAATTAGTCTTAAGTAAAAATAATAAATAAACAATTTAAAACTATAATGACCATATCAGTGTTTTTTTTAATGTTTGGTGTATATCTTTTTACACAAAGGTTAGTTGATGGTTTAAGGGGCCGGTCAACACACGTTCACCCATAAAAGCATGGTATTACAAAATAAAAGATTGTGACAAAACCATTCTATGGATTTAAAATCTGGTTTCACCAATGAAAAGAGATTTATATTATCTAGAACGAAGACTCTGTATAACTTTAACTAATCATACTAATTAAACTATACAATGAAAACTATCAAATTTTCAGCCTCACACTATTTTGCTTATAATGACTTTATTAAGTTAAATATTCCAAATTGAATACAGCAGAACTATTTTTACTTCAATTTTCTTCGTTAATAATTTATATTTAGTTTTCTATTATTTTTTTTAAATGGATAACTACTTTAACAAGAATAATATGGATGTAAGTATTAATTTTGGCTAGTATTAACAAGGCTAGATCATATTTTTCTTTTTGTTTTAGCTTATTTATTTATAATTTATTAGTTTAATACTAAGCTTTAAAAGCTTATTTATAAAATTAAAATTTGAAATAGTTTGGTAACCACAGTGTAACACTACTTGTAGGAATACCAGGAACTACTTGTACGGTTTAGCAATTAACAAGGGTCTTTTATTTACAGTGTTTCCATGATCATTTTAGAAGTGAAGAGACAAACCATTTATTCCAATATTATGAAGCTTTAAAATTATGTTTCCACTATTTTAAATCATAAATAAGAATCAATGTATTTGCCTGAGTGGTAGGCGTACAATTTAAGCATCAATATTTAAGGCGCTAGAGTAGTCAAACAGAAATCCACAAACATCTTGTAATTTTTAAACGTTCAGGGCTGAGGTGTGTGTGTGTGTGTGTGTGTGTGTACCTACCTGCGATAAAGTTTTCAGAGGAATATAGCTTTGTTTTGTTTGCTTGCTAGCTCAGTCTCAATGTTTGTATGGGTGAAGGGAAGGGGGGTGGACTCTATAGTTTTGGCAACATTGTGGGCTAACTGAGTCACCGAAGACAAAGTATAACTCAATTGGTTTCTTCTGATACCGTAATTTAGGGGCTGGCGCTGATGCGACTCTTCACTTCCAACGACCATTGAAAAGGCCCTTAATCTATAGCGCAAAATGATAGATAAAAAGGCTATTTTAGAGTAAATGCACCAATGTTACAAGTGTGGAGAAGGAAAGGAGAAAAAAACTAAAACCACAGTGATAAATTACATGTGCAAAACACCCTCACAGTGAAACAGGCTGAAATTTGAACCTTGACCCTGCTGATGACAAGACTTACTCTACGGCATTAGTAACTTGAAAGTTCATTGCCGCTCTCACAAAAGTAAGTCACCTCCTATCCCTATCTTTAGCTAGTTCTATCCAGTCCACCCTTATATTAAGCTAGTTCTGAGTTTTGCATTCCTTGAAAGCAGGTCATATGTCAAAAACTTACCGACCAAGTAATATCAGGCATTTCCAGACTGTATTTTTTCCTAATTTCCACTCTAATATCATTACAGCTAGTTCTTCTTAGCACCGTGTCTTACTACCTGTTTGGGTTACATGCTTATGTACTAATTATGCTAGTGGTTTTAGGGATTAGGGAGGTTATATTTATGAGAAGCATACACACATTTGCGTGGTGGGAGAGTGGAAAACTATTTTGGAAAAACCACCCTCAGTACACCCAACCGAGATTCAAACCTCAATCTACCCGTCATCGGCAGTCTAGTCTACTGCAAGAGTAGCATGTTAAGACCACGCAGCCACCGAAGCGGGTTTACTGCTAGTTAAAAGTGTTCCTAAATATTTTCACTTCTATCCATGTCTAATGATACCTTTTTTTTGCAGTAATCTATAAATTATCGTCTTCAATCTGATTTCTCTGTGTGATTATATACTTAGTCTTTTCAGCGTCGACAAGACTGTTTTTTAATAGATGTTGCTTCCTAGTCAGTATATTTAGACTTTAAATGCACACACTTTGCTCACTATATTATTATGTATGTGGTTGATTAAATGTGTAAAAAAAATTATTTTGGTGGGGGAGATGGTCAGGGAGCTAGGGCCAAAAATAATTTTTGGTGCCCTCAGAAATAAAATTGACTTCTTTAAAGGTCGTATCGACGAGAGTGAGAGGGTTCACCCATCCTTCTTATTCCTAAGAATGTGATTAATAACATGTTTTTCTATTCTTCTTAGGTACCTAGGCTAGTAGCTATCAAGTAATATAAAATTCCTAACACTCACAACCATAATCATATTTTACTTCTCAAGGATACTTGACCTGAAAAAAAAATCCTTGACATCTCCTGTTTGAGGATTTCAACACAGTCATCATTATTATTATTATTATTATTATTATTATTATTATTATTATTATTAATATTATTATTTTTGTTATTGTTGTTATTATTATTATTTAGCATCACATCTTACTACCTGTTTGGGTTATATGCTTAAGTACTAATTACACTAATGGATTAGGAATTGGGAAGGTTGGATTTAGAGGAAGTGAACCCGCATTTGCATGGAGGGAGATTGGAAAACAATTTAGGAAAAACCACCCCCAGCTCATCCGACCGAGATTCGAACCTCGATCTCCCTGTCCTTGGTGGTCTAGCTCAACACGACTGGCGCGTTAGCCAACTAAACCACCGAGGCAGGTATTCAACACAGTTCTACAACAGGATAGAGCCCCTTCAGAAAAATTAGTTTCTGGATAAGGTCCTTCTAAGCTAAAGAATCAGTGGATGAGCAGCCCCTTCCCCCCGTTCCTATGCATCTAATCAGCGGACAGAGGGAAGGAACACTATACTAATAAAGTGTCATCAAGCCGGACACAATTTGCTATTGCTATAATATTGTTTTAAATGTTTTCCCCTGGTGTTCAACAGAAATATATTTTTATTGTATTGATTAAAACCAATGAACACATTTTACATGTAGCTTGCTTCCTCTTTGGGCCCCCAGCCCTCATCATTGTGTATTACCCACAGTTGTTGATATATGCATTTATAATATTACTCTTATAGAGAAGGGGTGAGAAAGGAAGCATTAAGCCATTCCCTGGCACAGGTGTTGAACAACGTCTTTGTTTTCCTGAATGTTCCCCAGCGCGGGCGCAAATCGACATTTTGTTGCAATAAGTTATTGTAACGTCATCTATCAATAAACCACTGTACTTTAGCCAGTCTGAATACTTCATATTGAAGCCGATGGAGCTACCAGTTCAATTCTATACTAAGACCATGAATAAAGCAATAAATTAGAACATAAGTGAGTAGTGAAAATATATGCTGGATAAGAGTTTACAAGAAGAAAAATGACTGCTGGGCCTGCATAGATTGCTGTGCTAAACACGCATCAGGGAATGGGTTAAAGAGGTAATCTCCCCGCATTTATGTGGAAGGAAAGTGGGAAACATTTGAGGGAAAACCACCGCCAGTAAACTCAATTGCGACTCAAACCTCGATCTCACCATCGTCAACAGGTGAGTCTAACACAAGAGTGATGACATTGACCACTGAAGTGGATGTTCCTCTTATTGCAAGCTTTGATTTTATTAGTGATTTCCCTGTTGATGGTCAGCAAAGAAACCATTTAACTCTTATTTATAACCCAAACTTCATATAATTTACAAATACAAAATAGTGTTCCAAATTTATAGGTAAAGAAAGCCTTTTCATGAAATAATAATAGTAATAACACATTTAGTGGACAATTTCAGATACACATACAAACTTATTTATTTATTTAGAGCAGTCCACCTAGCATTACAAGATCAACCCTAGCTCCAAGGGTTTATAATTCTTTAATAGGGTACTCAAATGTTTAATTCTTAGGGTGGGAATGTAGGGGACACAAGAAAATGCCAGTGTTTTTGCAGTTTTTATAGCAAAACATTTTTTTGGTCAAAAGAAATCAAATATTGTTTCAATACAACCATAGAGGTTAATTTTCTTCACTTGGTGATATAAATAGTTCTTAAATATAGGTCGAGGGTGTACTGGAATTTAGTGACAGCTTTTTATCTTCATTTAAAGAGTTTATCTAATGATGTTATGCTCATGACAGATATTCAACAACTGTTGATATAAAAATGCGAAGAAAATTTAATTCTATGTTTCTACTAAAACAATATTTTATTTATTTTGGACAAACAGGTTTTACTATAAAAAAAACCCTACATAGACACTGGCCTTTTCTCGCATTCACTACATTCCAATATTTAGTGCACCACTCAGGAACCAAACAAAGTTATTAAGGCACAACCACTTTAAATTAATGAATTTAAGTTAATTGTTCAATTAATTTTGAGGGCCAGAGAAATGTTATAATGTTGAACCATACACATTCTTTAAGTATTATTGCTCAAATATTACAAGTTAACTCAGATAATATTCCTACTAAAACTTACTAACAAGTCAAAATTTTGCTACATATTTATATTTATTTGACTTTATACACTTAAATTTTCACAAGAAATATGCAAAACAATGTTGGTTTCTGGTTTTACAGATAAGTTTGGATGTCCTTTTTGAATAGAACTAGTATTTTTGAGGTTAATATCATCACCGTGTTGTTTTGTGTTTGCGTTAATACTGTTCACGTCTTCAGATGTACCCTTGATCAAATCTTTCTGTTCAATGTTATTGTTTATAACTTTGTTTGAAGATTTTTTACAAATTATAATTTTATAAATACGATTGACTGCACTTTGGTTGGAATGTTGGGGTGTAATGGTTGTATTACATCTGTCTTTAGATTTACTATCACCGGGTGTTTTATGCTGGCTGTGATACAATACAGTTGTTTCTTTACAGCACTTTACAGCACTATTTTTTTCAAGTTGAACGAGTAGTTCTGACGGGTTAGTCGTAATTGACTGTTTAAGGTTTTGTGGATTATTAAGAATCGCAACCATTTGAGGATTGTTAATGAATTTGGTCAGCTCCTTCTTAAATAGTTCTTCCAAATATGTGTGACTAAAATGCTTGTTTTGTGGAATGAGTTCATTTGTAGCTTGTAAAGTGTCGACAGTTTGTGTTGTTGAATCCGAGTGGGTGCTTTCATTACATAATGAAATATTAAGCTTTTTATCAACAGGAATAGTTTTTAAGTTGAAACACATCTTAGATCCATGGGAAACGGGTGTCACTCCTGTGCTCTCTTCATCAGGATAATTAGACAATCGGATGCTTGATCTGGAAGACAATATTTTAGCTTCCTTGACATGCATTTCACTTCCATTATTTTGACTAATTTTATCAGAACAGATCATGTTAGTTTCTTGCTCTTCTTCTTCCTTCATTTCAAAAACAACATTTTGGTTACTCAAGCTGTGCTTTTTATTGAATGAACAGTCATGAACATGTTTATCACTTTCACTCAGACAGCCTTCTGAATCAAATTGTGTTTCACTATTGTTACTTGTTTTTAATGCCTCTTTAACATTTGTTTCAACTGTATCTATATCTAGGTTTGAACTATGGCAAATATTGTCACTGTTTGCTTGTTTAAGTTGTGATTGTTCAGCGAGGCTACCAGAGCCGGATTCAATCGATTTATCTGGTTCAGCAATTACTTCACAGTTTTGTCTATACATGTCCTTGATAAATTCATTGGGTCTGTCGAATTTAAAATTATTTTTATTTGAAACAACTTGCTCGTATTTAACCAAATCTTCCTCTTTGTCTGTGATATCAGCTTTAAAGAGGATGTGTTTGCTATTTTCTAGAGGTGAAATGCTTTTAAATATTTTGTTACCGTTCACTGTAAAGAAGCTATTATTTGTTTTATAGTACGAGTCATTAAAAGTCTTCTGCTTTGAATTTGATGGGCAGTTACTGATAATCCTGAAACATTGCTGTATGCCACTATTATCGTTACATTGAAGATTCTTTGTAAAATGTCCACTAGGAAACAACCGATGATATCTATTAAACTTTGTTTCATCAGTGCAATTTATAAAAGGATTGTTTACATGATAAAATTCATGGCAACAAGTGCTATCCAGCATATCATCAGAGAGAAATAAAACTGAATTGGAATTATTAATGCGTGGGTACAAATCAAATTCTTCATGGTGATAATTTAAGACATCACTTGAAACATTTTTACTTTTAGTAAAGTGTGTGGAGAAAGAATTATTCATTTCGAGTCTTTTGTTAATGCCAGCTAGTTGAAAATACATATCAAACATGTGTTCTTCATAGTTTTCCTCTGGAAATAAATATTTGTGGCTCAAATGTAACCTATAATCATCAATATGTTTGTGTAGATTATTGTGTGAAGTACTGTTGAAATTACTTGAGGTTTTGTAAGGGGACATTTGTTTTTTGTACAAACATGGCTTTTGGAGGGATTGTGAACCAAAGGGAACCTTTGGATATTTTTGTGGGAATATTTCTGATAAGTGAATAAACTGTTGTGAAACATTTTCCGCCAAATTAAACCTATAAGAAATGTTAGATTTTAGATCCTGTTTTCTTATCAAATGATGACATTTTTGATTATAATGAGTTGAATTTGTTTCATTAATTTTTTGACGGTTTGTTTTGAGGTTCAATAGTTTATTTCTTCTCAAAAAAGATATTTTACTTTTGCCTTTACCTTTGATGGTTTGGGAGAAATGTTTAGATATATATGAGTTGCCATTTTCTTGTAAATTATCCTTGTCACTATGTTCTTGTAAACTATCTTCGTCACTTTTTTCTTGTAAATTATCCTCATCACTATTTTCTTCTAAATTATCCTTGTCACCATTTTCTTGTACATTACCTTCATCACTATTTCCTTGTAAATTATCCTTACTTCTAAATATCAAAAACTTCCTGTTGTTGCGTATTTGTAAGTTCCTTTTCTTACTTTCTAAAACATTTTTATCCTCATGAACCCAGTGGGTAGGTTTAGATGGCCGGGTGTCCTCTTTATCAAAGATACTTTTTTCCATTTTAATTCTAAGTTTGTTTAGTTTTAAAATGACATCTTTAAGTCCATGTGGATTGAGCTGATTATATTTGTCTATATTTTTGCAAAGAGCTTTATCTTTTTTATTGTCAGCCAAAGCTTTGCCACTCATTTGTGACTTAGTGACTCGAAGGATATTTTCTTGTCCAACCAATGAATTATTGTTTGTTTTAAGACTTAAATGACGATCACCTATACTAATATTATTTCTCATATATTTTTTGCTTTGAAATGTTGAATGATTTGATTGTCTTTTGATAGTAGGTTTATTGGAGAGGAATTGATCATAGATGTCTTCATCTATAAAGTCACAATTATTTTTATCAGTGAATGACCCAAGTGTTTTTTTAATGGATGAATCAAGAATAGTTTCAACACAATTTGACATTTCATCACATTCCAGTTTCCTCAGGGTGATGTCTATGTCGTGCAATGAATTGTCCTTTTCTAAATTCTGCCCTGTTTTTTCTAAAGTTTCATTTCCTTTTGTGATACTATTATCGCCAAGATTACACTCATGCAAGTTATTTAATTTTAATCTACTAATTTTAGTATCACTTTTATTAATAAATGTTTCATTGAAAGAGAAAGGAGTAGGATAATGAGGTCCATTAATATTCTTCTTTCTGCCTCCCAGTCTTCTATTATATTTATTATTTATATTACATGTGCTTCTCTCAGTACTGCCTGTATGGGTACAGCTCCCAACAGCCGTGATGTTACCATTCTTAAATCTATCCAACTGGGCAGCCAGTTTATTGATTTTACCATCAATTAAAATATCACTACTATATATTTCTTTTGAGGAGTTACTTGTCACAGGTTGATGAATTTTAGCTTTGAATATTTCTTGTAGACGATTCTCAATTTCATAAAATTTTTCATTCATCAAAGTCTGATCACTTATCAAATTACCTACTTGATTTTTGCTATCCCCTGAGTTACAACAACTATAAGTTTTTGAATTATGTTGTCCAAACTTAAATTTGGAATCTGATGAATGATCAGGAACAGCTATAGAGGAACCAGAAACATCAAACAAGTTGTCTACAATACTGTCAAAACATATATCTTTTAATGTTTTATCTATATTGTTGTTTGAAAGTGATTTACTAACATCATCAATGTTGCTTGAAGTGCCAGATGTTTTAAATATTCGAGAAGAGTCACTATTGGAAGGAATATTCGTAACACTTTCCTCAAACTCTTTAACATTATCTTGTAGCACATCAATCCATTGAAGTAAATGTTGAAGATCACCCAAATTATTATCAAAACTGTCTATAATCTTATTTCTTTCACCTGTTTTTGAAATGTTCTGTTCTTGAGTTTCAGATACTTTTGATGTGGATGTTAAAACGTTAGATTTCTTTCTTAAAGCTTTAGATTTTTCAATGACTTTCTCAGACTTTACAATATAATCGCAATGAGAGTAATCTGATATATTTAAAGAATTCTCAGGTTCATGTAATGGGGCATTTATAAGAATATCCTCATCATTTTCTAAAATTACATTCAACTGTCCATTAAATGCCATTGTGAACCAGTTAAAATATGTACATTTTAAATGGTTAAGATCTTTTTGGTCATATGCTTCTTGACAGTTGCAAAAATATTATTGATATTAAAATAGGTTTATTTAGATCATTCTGATTGTGCTAATTGTCACCGGACATCCACAATGATTGAAAAGTGAGAAACGTTCATATGAACCGTCTGCCCCTCTACTCCTACGCCTGTAAACATTCCAAAAGATACACATTTGTGAATATTGAAGGGAACAATATTATAAGTTATTGGGAAGAGCTTCCAAATAGCCATAAAAAACATATTTAAAGAAGCATCTGTGTGAGATTTAAAGTAAAATATGGAGGGGGAGAGGGGTGGGAGAAAGAAAAAAAAGGAGTTGTGCAGTTGTGCATGGTCTTTCAAGTGATGTGGTGACAACTATTAATTAGCAATGCCTCCCTTCCCCCTTGTCCACAGCTACAATACTCACTGTTGCTTGGTGACTGTAGTCGCAAAGGTGGGTGATGCGTGAACGAGTTAAGAAGAGGGGGTATGGAGGAAGAGAGGGGAGTAGAGGGATACTTGGGAGGGGAAGAAGCGGGAGTTCGGAACAACGGGGCTGAGGTCATGATATCTAAGAAGGCATCTAGTTGTCGCAAAGAAAGGGCATTGTGAAGTGTTTCCAATGGCCTGATGGGTGGAACTCCTCCACAGCCTTCGATAGCTGGAAACAGAAAAAAACAACCCATGTGCAGGTTTACATAACTAAAGGCTATTAAATAATCAAATAAATAAAACCAATTGTATCCAAACTAATAGCAAGTTATAAAAAATGTTAGTATGTGTACAGTATGTTTCTAACAGGAAGAAACTTCTAGAAAATACAAAGATACTTTTTTGCAGTCAACACTTATAACATTTTACTTTATTTTAATTTTATGGGTATTGATATTATTTATCAAAAGTGACAACCACAGATCATGTGACATTACATACAGATATATGAAGATCATTTAATTAACTTTTATAACTGTCAAAATGAGTTCCTTTATATTTAAATCAGACTGTACTAGACAAAGTTTATATTTTATACTTTCAATATATAAGTTTTCATGTTGTAAACAAAATGGGTGTAAAAATACTACAAATATTATTTAAGCATTATTATAAATAAGAGGAACAAGTCTTACAAATGTTGTTTGAAACTGCAATTTTATTGTTAATATTTGAGGGTATTCCATTTATTTTAGTTTGTAAATTAAAATGACACTACTAGCTGCTATTAATGACTTGAAACATGATGACAAAAGGTATATTTTAAGAAATTGCAAAAGCATTTGGCTGTAGAAAGAATGAAAAACCATATATAATAATCCTAAATGTCAGGAGTCAGCATCAAAGCAGACAGACTTAAGGCCAAATTTGGGAGATATTTCGAGAGTTAGGCACAGTTCACACTTTCACCGCTTTTTAAAAACGGTGAACAAATTGTTGCATTATAGAAATTTAAATTTATTTTTTACAATTCTCTAGATTTTTTATATTTTACAAGAATATTTTTAATAAATTTTGCAGGTTATTTAAAATATATCATGAGACAGGCACAAGTTATAACACAAAACATCCTTTCAAAAGCTGAGCCATGCAGACATAGTCTGTTCATGATAGGTTTTAACCTGGATGACAGTTCAAAAATCGTATGTTTAGGTTTTGGGTTGCCAACACTTGTAAAAGATCACTGTTTTGTTAAAGATGTAAGTTTTTTAATTAGCTGTTATATTTTATATTTAAAATAACATAAACTTAAGTTTTCTCATACTATTTCATTACTTTTAATAATTTCTTTTTATCCAATCTGAAACCATATTTTAAACATAATAAATAAAAAGTACTTATTATTTGTTTTGGAATGTTATCTATGATGTGTAATATAGTGCATACATTAATACCTTTACTTGGAAAAGAGAAAATAACTGTCATTTTTTTAATATATAATAAATTATTTTATGAATATTTTATCATATTTTAAAATATTTAACTGAATATAATACTTTTATCCATTGCGTGGACGCATCATTGTAAAAAAACTTGTTTCTGTCATGTTCATTCACATGGTTTAAAGTCGTTGTTTGCTATTTTGAAGCTATGTTCGTTAGACCTTTAGTGAAAGTGCTGTGAATAATACATTTTTTAAGTGGAATAAAATGAGAACTAAGCTTTGTGTCCGACCTCAAGTAAATATATAAATAATATTGGCCTAAATTTCTGTGGTTAAATATCACATTCATATATTACCATTTGTTTCCATTACAGTTATCCAAAGTGATAGATGTCAGCTGTTGGCGTAGGGATATATAAAGGACTATTTTTAGTAACTTTGTGAGCTGTCATCCAAGTTAACTAAAGTCGTGAATGAATTATACATACCTGACACAGAGGCTGTGTTAGGTATAATATCTCGTAGGTTGGGGGCACTGGATGACCCGCTAATGACGGCTGTGCTGAACAAGCTGTTGGTGGAGCCTGCACTGTTCATCTTCCTATGTTGCTGGACCACCAGACCCCCTCCGGGGGCTACCCCGAAACCTAACATCTTGAGGTAACTCATCTGGCCAGAAATACTGTGGCGGTGGCGCCTAGTGACCGTAGAGTCTGCGTGCCAAGTCGAATTGTTAGGGGGGTTGCGGGAGCATGGGGGGCTGGTCGCCGGGGAGGGCAAGGAAGGGGTGGAGTGGGAGTGAGTCAGGGGGAAGGGAGATGCAGGGATCATTAGAAGGGGTGTCACATCTATTGGATCATGCACACCAACAAGCCAAGCAGACAACGCAGACAACAAGTACAGGACAGTGACACACACAGGCCAAAGACTCGGCAAACAGAAAGATGGGTATAAGCCATCCAACAGAATATCAAGAAATTAAATTAAATAAGGCAACAGTATTATTAATTAAATAGATTTTTAAACAATCAAAAGATGAGCAAATTAAAATAAATAAAGTGAGTTTTTTTTAACAATGAAAGATGATAATAAAGAAGTATTAATTAGTATTGATGTATATGTATATATTAAGAATATGAAGGATTTCAAGAAGTTAATACCATTCCATATTGTTGTCATTTACAAAAGCATTTACAAAAAACAAATAAACAAAAAGAAGAAATAAGCATTGCATGTGAGATAGAGCATCAATGATATTATATTGTGAGGTTGCAAACGAAAAAAGGTAAAAGAAATAAAATTTGTGAAGGCCAAGAGAAAATTACGGATTGGTTGGAAGGAAAATGAGAAAGAAAACAAACAAAAGTATAAATACACACATCACTTTAAGCCATTATAAATAAGACAGTGTTTTTCTTCTGAGCTTAAAATTTCTGCAGTTACTGAGAATTCTATAAATATTATTTTTAAAGTTTATAGCATCTAAAACCAACATTTAACTAAACCAAAACTGAAAAATATGGAGAGAAAAACACTATCCTTTCAATAGACTTAAAAATATATATATATATATTAAAGGAACCAATGCATTCAATAAAGTCCTATTCTAAAATGCAATTAAACAATTGAAATACTAGAATTGGTTAAATACCGAAATATAAGCACATTTTATTTTATTAGCATAATAAATCCAAAATGTAAGTGTATAATCTTCTTTAAAACAACTTAATTTAATGAAACAACATATTTTCCTAATTATTTTTATATTTACACTAAGAAGTGTATTAAAAAAATAAATAGGAATATCTGGCTTAGTATGTTTTTTAAATGTTACATATTTGTAATAATATTGTAATATATAACAACTTAATTTTTTAAAATATGCCAAAATATGTAAAATGATGTAATTAAAAACTATGCTATGTATTGTGGCTAAAAACAAGTCTTAGTTGAAGTCAATTATTCAAAACCTGTTTCTTAATGTGAACAAACTAGTATATAAAAATAATTTGACATACCACAATTAAAAGTCTTTAATTTTTATTTCCCCTGGGTTTTATGCAGGTTGTAGTTATCAGTTAATTTTTCAAAATGAAATATATAACAGATATTTTAAGCCCTTTCAACAAAAGATGTAGAATTAAGTTTGTGGAAACTTCAAATGCTGATATGCAATTGGTTCTAACAAAACTAAATTATTTGATACAAAAATTGTAGTTATTTATTTAAGATGGTAACAATTATAAATAAATATTTTTTTATCTATTAATATCTATTAGTTTATTATAACTTATTATTATTTATATTACTTTTGGGTGGACATAAGATTTATGAGTGGAGCTGGTTTGACATAAAATGAGTTTAACTAAGACAGGTTGTTGTAGTTGCATTGTATTAAACTATAGATGGAAATTACTACCCTGAATTCACAAAATAAAACATTATAAATGAAAAAAATTAATGTAAAGCATGCAAAAGCAAAAATGTTGTTAAAAAATAAATACAAAATGAGCTCAATAAGTTTGTTAAATAAGAAAGTTTTTCCCCCCCTGCTACATCTCACAGCTTGTTCCAAGTTATCAGCGTATTTACACTAATGGTTTGGGATTTAGAACAAAGAACTAGAGGGAATTTACTTGCGTTTGTTTGACAGAGGGTGGTAAACCATTCAGGTACAACCACCTAGAGTACACTCGAACTGGATTCAAATCTCAATCTCTAAATCTTTGACAAATTAGCACCTGTTCGGGTTATCAGTATAAGTACTAATTACACTAAAGAGTTAGGGATGAGGAAGAAGGAATTTAGAGGAAGTGTACCCACAGGTGTGTGGAGGTATAGTGGAAAACCATTTAGGAAAAAAAAACCTCAGTAAACCTACCTGGGATTCTAACCTCGATCTTCCTATCATTGGCAGTCTATTCTATTACGAGTGTGATGCCTTAGACCATGCGGCCACCAAAGCGGGTTTCAGGCAAACTAGTCTAGTGTGAGAGTCACACCTTAGAAAATGCAATCCCCAATGCAGGTAACAAGGAAGTTAAAACAGAATAGCTCATTAAACCCATTCTATACTATAAAATAAATAGTAGACTCAGAAGTGAAAAAATAAATTACTAAAAATATGAGGCCTAAGAAAAAAAGCTAGTCACAGTAAAATATTAGTAAAATAAAGGTGATATAAAAAGAAAGTTAGTTGTACATATTTATAACAAATATAAAATATTAAAAAAATATTAAAAAAATATTAAAATTATAACAACCAAGCTGAAGATTCAACAACCAATAGAAAAGACAGTTTAACAAACTTAAAATGCAATATCACACAACCAACTGCAAGACAATTACTTCACAAATACACAAACACACAGGGATTCATTTTAAGGATTGAGTAGGTTCATATTAAACCATATTATTGAAGAAATAAATTCAAAACTTGAATAATTTGGAAATAGAGAATTTCATTAATTTCAAAACACTATTTATGACTGATCAAATATAAAACAAATTAATCAGTTTTAATTTGGCTGCTATACAGTACTACCCATTTAGGATGTCCATAATGTACAATAATCTAAGAACAAAGAATGAGGATAGTGAATTTTAAATTAATAGACTAGTGTTCATCTGGATAGAAGATGGAAAATATTTTATGTAAAACAAGCACCTGTATTATTAGGATAGGATTTGGACCCTGGGCTTGCGCTAACTTTGTTATCATTTGGTAGTTCAAACATAATTATATAAGTATTATGAACAATTTATAATATAATTACTAAGGCAATATTAAATGCCGAACCCACTGGAACAAGGTTTGGAGGGTAGCTACATCGCACACACTCGCCGACTGATGTGAACGGATAGTACTAATGCGAGCTAGCTCGTCAGTTACAGTTGGCGGGTGTGTTCAACATAACAAAGAGGCGATCCACAGTCACGGAGATCTCTGTCCAAATGAGTGTCTCAAACAGAACCACACTTGTTAAAAAAAAACTAATCATGAATAAAAAACAACTCTAATAAGAACAGTCATCAGCATATTTACCTTTATGTATATGCATATATATGTGGTATATTTTAAATGATACATATCACTCTTCAAGTCTAGTTGGAATCTCATAATGTGCATATTTAAAATAGCTGAACTAGATACACATCACTTCAAATAATCACCATATAATCAATAAAAATGTGTGTTGAAATAGAATTAGCTAATATCCGTTTTTACTTTTTAGGTTTCCAAAAAATGTACTAATGATTCAAAATTTCAAATTCAAAGTTTGAATATGAATAGTTGAAAAATTGAAATTTGACAATATTCGCACAGGGATAGTTATAAGGTTACTAATTGAGACTATATAGTTTTGAAACAAATGAACAAAACAATTTACATATCACAAAAGTAGCGGCAAACTTTGAGGACGAGAGAAAGAAGATCTGAGTAAAAGTGCAAGACAGTGAACCAACTCACCAGTTTATAATTCAAAATGATACGATTAAAATCACACAAATTAAAATAGATGTAAAATAGCATTACTAAAATTACCTTTAAATAAATACTAAAACAAATTTAAAACAAATGTGTTAAGTCTTATATTTGCATAAATTAACCTAAAATATTAATAAAATAAAAAGCTGCTTTTTAACAGATCAGATGAGTATTGAATAAAAGCATTTAAACACTAAGAAATAATTTATTTAAAGGTGTTTTAAAAAATGAAAACCTTTGAATGTGAGGTTTAGTGACCCCATTTTGTTCAAATGTGAGTTACAGGTCCATTAAGTTTAGGGGTGTGTGAGCACTCTAAAATTCAATTTCAAGTTGAGTTTTATTGGTTGTTTGAACCAGACAATTTTAACAAAATTCAAAAAATTTGAGTACTTGGAATTTTTGATTCTATTCTGAAAATTCAGAGTTTAATTAATTAAATTCAATTTTAAGACATTATTTCATTTTAAATAGAGGCCAGAGTCTTGAATAGCATTCCTGGCTACTATTATAGAGGTCCCTGGTTCGATTCTCAGTGGTACCATAGGTATTTTTCCCTGAAGAGGAATTGTTCCTATGGTTGCCATGGTCTGGCACTACATAATCATCATGATCTTAGCAGGGAGAAATAACCGCACCTACATGGTGCCCCAACCGTAAAAGATGGTTAAATATCCACCACTGCCAGTAGAACACCAGGAATATCTAGCCGACAAGCCCTGGTGGCATAAGATGAGATAGTAAATAAAGTTCTTTAATATTTCCTTTCATTTGATAAAAAAAATAATTTCATGTTAGATTTATTTAATAATCTGAATTTGTGTGATGATTATTTTTTTTCACAAACACAAAAAAAGGGTAATTCTTAAAAAAAGTATTTTTATATTTATGATCCACACATGGATCTATTTAAGAAAATTAAACTTGAACTATTTGTAGTGCAAATACAGGTCTATATTATTCAAACTCAGCTCGAAAGTGGAGAATGCCTACTCGCATTGCTCTATTATTATTATTAGCACTGTGTCTTACTACCCGTTCGGGTTATACGCACTTACGCTAATGTGCAATGGTAGGGTGATTGTGAGATGCAATGGAGGACCTACAGTTTAACGTGGAATCCGAACCACGATGGAGGCCTGGCACTCCACACATTCACAAGTGGTGATTAATATACGTCTTGTCAGAGGTGAAGGAAGGGTTTGGCAATCAGATAATTTCGTGCCGGGACCGTGGTTTGAACCCCGGACCCCCAGCACAGAAGTTTGACACCTTACCCCTAGACCAACAGGTCACCTCGCATTCCTCTAGTTTTATGACATACCTTCTTTCTTCACATCATCAAGGCTCTGGTAGATCTGTGTCGACACTACAGGACATCACAACAAAACAAGTTAAGCATGCGTTTGGATCTTCTACACCAACACCATGTTAAAGCACATGCTATTAGCTAGGGGTACACAAAGCTTAGAAAAAATCTCTTTATATTTATCAGTTTCGACTTTACTCCCCCCAAAAAATTTAGCTTCGGTAAATATGGATACTAAATAAAATTTGATTTGGTTCCTAAACAAAAGTGAGGACTTGGCACACCTCTAGTTAAGCTTAATCATATTATTATTGACAAGGACACAAATGAATAAAGAATAAATAAAATAAAATCATTAATTCTATTATTAATTTCAAATTAAAAGATATATTACTATTGATTAACAATATATATTTAGAATACAGTGCAGGAAAAGTGTATAGAAAACATATAAAAGGGAATGAACACAACATGGCTGCTTCTTAAAGAAAATTGATCGTCACCGCCCAATCCCCTGACCTAGGTTTCATTCTATCAGAACTCATCAGGGAAGAGTGTGAAATGTGCAACGCAACTTCCTAAAACAGGAAACAAAAAAAACACAAAAGGGAACAAAAGGTAATTTGTAAAGAATGTTAGGACACTTTGATATATGTAAAAGGCATAACACTAAGGACAAACACAGGAAAAGGTTATTGGATGAGAATATATAATATATTTCGATAAGGAATACCTAATTTCGCATTGAGAGGTAGTTTGTATTATATTTTTGGAAGATGAAACAGGAAAGGTGGATAGAAAACATATAAAAAGGAACAAACACAATATGGCTCTTACAATGTAAAGAAAAACACAGTTGACACTTTACATTGTTGCCAATGAACAAAGATGTTTTGATTAGCAATAGTAATGAGTGTTTTCGATTGGTACACAGTTTAATTCGTGGAATGTTTCTGTCCATAATTTTTGTTAATTATTATTCATCTTTGTGTTAGAAATTAAATTATTATTAGCACCGCGTCTTACTACCCGTTCGGGTTATACGCACTTACGCTAATGTGTAATTAGGGTGATTGTGAGATGAAATGGTGGACCTACAGTTTAACGTGGAATCTGAACCACGATGGAGGCCTGGCACTCCTCACATTCACAAGTTGTGATTAATACACGCCTTGTCAGAGGTGAAGGAGGGGTTTGGCATTCAGATAAATCTGTGCCGGGACCGAGGATTGAACCCCGAACACCCAGCACAGAAGTCTGACACCTTACCCCTAGACCACCAGGTCACCTTGTTAGAAATTAAAATTAAGTAGATGATACAACCATTTAATTTATTTACTATTTGAAATGCATGAAAATAGATTTTAAATACTGTAAAAATAGTGCATTGTAGGAGATAAAGAAGGAAGCCAACCTGAAAGGTTAGTTAGGTTCGGGGCTGTGGAGTCGGAAGCAGTTTTAGGTGGGTGGAGTCAATAAAAATGTACAGACTCAAACTTCAAAATAAAAACTTAAAGTATTATAACGATTTATGATATATATATATATATAATTTTAATTTTATACTTTTTTTATTTTTTAGAACAAATATTTGTAATTTTGACTGACAAATTTATTCAAATATAAATTCACAATGCCAAAGAAGCTTCTCATGGAGAAATTTACCGCATTAAATTTTCTAATAGTAACTAATATACATTCGCCATTTCTGAAGGAGTCGGACAGTAGAAAAATAGAGGAGTCTGAGTTAAAGGCTTGGCTTGGACTCCACAGCCCTGGTTTGGTTATACCATACTATCTTTTAAGTTTAGCTTCCTTTCCTTTAAACAATTACACCACACTTCTATACAATGTGTCCACAATGCTCACAAATATTTCTAAGTCAATAGACAATTATTAACTTTTAAACATTTTATTTGAAATATGATGTATTAAAATAATACAAATTAAATTATCTAGAAAACATCATTTTCTATTCTGTACAGGAAGTTATGTAATAGTGATAACTAAGGGTGTGTAAGGTACATTATTTCAATTCAAAGCAAACACAAACCAAATGTATAAAATATAAACTCTCTCACAATCGAATATATTTTTTTTACTGTTTTATGCTTGAAATAATACTATGATGTCCTTATTTACGGTATTTACCTTTAATACTCTAAAACACTTTGAAAATGTTTTATTGCATAATTGTTTGTAATAATTCAATCTAATCTGATAAATTCTGTTTCCATCACAACTTCCAACTAAATTATATAAGATTATTTCATATTTAAATTAATTAGTGATGTACATAACAACTCATAATGATAATAATTGAACATAAAATAGAGTATTTTAGCTGTCAATATTTTTATTTGCAAAGATTCATAGTTGCCGAAACCAGATTTTTTTCATAAGTCTAAGATGATATATAGTTAAAAACCCAGTCGAAGTTTCAAAGCCAAGTCAAAGCTGATATTTTGTTCATCAAAGCCTAGTGGAAGTTTCAAAGCAAAGTCAAAGCTGATATTTTGTTCATCAAAAACTAGTTGAAGTTTCAAAGCAGAGTCAAAGCTGATATTTTGTTCAAACCCAAATTGAAGTTCTGAAGTTCTGCACACCCCTATTGAAAACAAAGTGAATAAGTCTACAGAAACTAAAAAAATCTCCACAGGAAATACCCTAAAAACCTGAAAAGAAACCGTCTTTCCTTTATGGGATTACACTATGGTCCTATCTTATGAGCTACACCATAGTGGAAACGTGCAAGGTAAGCTCGCTACCTTTCGAGGTTAAAAAAGGGTATATCGGTAGATGGCAGAAGAGTCTTCTTTAAGAGCTTGACCGCATTAACTACAACAAACATCCAATCATCTATTTTAAGAGCAATATAATTATTTTTCTTTTTTAAACTTAACTACAACCATAAAAAAAAGCACTTTTTTTTACAGCTCTGCAAACTTTTATCAATGTTAAAGGATAACTTATCAAACATATATCAGCGCATGCAAGAGGTCTTATCAAAACAAATTATGTAGTTTCATACCTTTTGCTGTGGCATCTGAAGAAATAAGCACTGAACTTTAAACCATTTAGCAATTTAAATTTGAGTAGCAGCAAACAATAAATTTAATCTTGAGAAGGAAAGAAAACAAAATAAAAGGAGTACAGGCATTTATTCCTACACACACAGAACACCAGTAGTATATTAAGTGTTTACAGCTCACACCTTAGCGTACCCTAGTAGGCAATGGCAGGACTACTACTACTACTACTGCTGCTGATGATGATAATGATAAGTTTTATAATTAGGGATGGACAGGAATTACGTTTTTACTTCGGGACGGGAAATAAGTCAAATATCGGGATTCGAGACGGGATATTTTAAAATTATGCTTTAGAATAATTTTAGATTAAAAATATATTGATTTCTAAACTAATATGGTAAGACTTGTAAAAGTTATAATTTTATTAAAACCCGCTTCAGTGGGCGCATGATCTAAGACACTACTATCACAATAGACTAGACTGCTGATGACAGGAATATTCTAGTTCGATACTGGCCGGGTGTACCAAGGGTGGTTTTTCATAAATGGTTTCCCACTATCCATGCAAATGTGGGTACACCTCCTCTAAATTCAATCTTCCTCATTTATAACATACTAGAGTCATTAGTACATAGGTGTATAACTGGAATAGGTAATAAGACGCGATGCTAAAACAAATTGCTTAAGGAAATGAAAATAACAAAAAGTAACATAATAAAAAAGAGAGGGCTGTGCAAAAAGCATTTTTAATTAAATCAAATAGTTAATTTTATTACATTTTGATGGAAATTATTTTAGTTAATTTCTTTTGAAAATTGTTTTATATTTAATTAATTGCAAAGCGCAAAAAACACTACAAAATATATTATTTGGATATTATTTGGCACATCTTCAATATGCTCTAAGTATGAAACTGCAAAATATTATCTAGGTTTGAAATCTCTTAAAAGTTACATAGGTTTATTAAAACTCCCTAATGTTAAAGGTTTAATAGCCCTTAAAGGTTCCCTCTAGGTTTGACACCCCTTCCCCTTACACTCTACTCCCTGGCTGGCTTGTCAACAAGAAACATGCTGAACCCTCATAAATGGTTGACCTTGGCAAGCTACTTCCTTTCCCCCCTTCCTCTCATTTCCACACCCCAAAATATAGAATATACATCTGTCCTCTAAATCTTTCAATCACTTTCACTTGCTGAACCTAATAAAGAACTGTTGATAGACAAAGCACAAAAAGCCACGCCTTCCAACTTGTTTGTCTCTCTACAAGTGGTAAAATAACCCCCTCCCCATCCCAACCGCCAAGTTTGCTAAATAAATAAAGAAGAAGACTGTCTACAAAAGAGATTAACAGTGATGAGTCAGCAGTAACTGCTAGAGCACTAGCGCATGTCCTTTATTTTGTTTCCTGGAGCAATATGATTTATTTCTCGCCCAGCCACTGGGAATTGATAAATTACTGACCTTACCCTGATCTTACCCCCCCTGTTCGACCTTACCCCCCCCCTGTTCGGGATCCCATCTACCCCTATTTATAATAAATATGATAAACCATAAATATGTACCTCTATTTTCTTACAAATGGGCATTTGAATATAAAATAAAATAATTGTTTTGAGCTCAACATTGATAGATAGCATTTCTAATATTAATATTATTATTTTATGGTTAATTAATAATATCTACCAAAAGTGAAAGCTCCAGAACACATGGCTTGATGTTTAAATATGTAAAAGTAGATCTAGTTACACTTTTGACTGTAAGATATTCCCATTTATAAGAAAAGCGTGATATGCCAAGGTTTCAACACACATTGCCTATGTCTAACTAAAGATAAATATGGAATATTATGGAATCCTTTCTTAACATAATATAAACCTTTCAATTTAAATCAGTTGAAAAATAATACCCAGGTATGGGTATCGATTCCGGGACTTTAAGCTTAGCCCGCCAATGATCTACCACTGAACTATCCAGGATTCCTGAGCTAGGGACCAGTCCTGGATAGCTCAATGGTAGAGCAATGGTCTCGGGTTCGATTCCCGTGTCCAAGTGTCAATTTTTAAACTTTAATTGAAATTAAATGAAATGTGGTCCCCTCCATAAAGACAGTGCGTAATTACTATGATTTGCTGCCTGTGTCATGATGATAATTTATGTAAACCTTTTATTTTGATTTGATGTAAAAACTATAGTGACATAAAATATGCAACTACAATGTTATGAACAGTTAAACAAAAATTCATTATGAAATATTGATTTAGGTTTATGAATTTTTATCACGATACATGTTGTTTCCTTTAAGTTAGAAGATCACAAATTTTGAAATTATTTGTTTGAAAAAAAATTGCACTTTAATGGATGCTTAAAACTTCACTTACCTTAGTGCATATAACTCGGATATATTACAGCTTTCTGAAATATAGCTAGATCAATAAAAGCACAATTTTAATCATAGCCAAACATAATTTTGTTTGACAAAATAATGTATTATACTAATTATTTTTCTCAATGTAAAATGTTGTGATATTAAATGTACCCTTATCCTGGTTCTCTTCTCGTTGATGGTCGAAGCTGCGAGACCTGGGTTCGTTGACTGGGCTGGATGGATGGTTCCCTGTGTATGACAGACTACGCTGGGCCTGCTGAGTCAATTCATCCGTGAGATGAGTTGCCAGGTCGTCACGGCTCACACTGATAGGTAACATGTAAGAGACTTGAAAGGAGTACTGCCATCTTATGAAAGAATCCTCCACATAAAAACACTTTATTAAGATACCCATAGCATTACCGGAGAGACTCGATGCCAAACCCACTAACCACCTAGATATAAGTTTAATGTTTTTATCAGAGATGGGTCGAATCCACCATTTTACAAACACAAATATTGAATCCAAATCTTGTAAAATATTATAAACAAAAGAGGAAATAGCAATAACTTGTCTAATAGAATATTTTAAAGTAGAAATAGTAGCTAAATGTTAAGATTTTTCACTAAAACGCATTCATTGCATTCATAAATGTAGTTAAGTGTTAAATTAATGGTCTAGGGTTTGATTGGTTAAGATTTTTATAAATATATGTGGGGATTGAACCATCAATAAGGAGTATTGGAGCTCCAAAACAAATTCAAATTAAAAATTTTTTCCAAAATCTTGAATTTGATATTTTCTTAAACTTTCAAAACATAAATTTCCTTGAGGGTTCAAAGTTCCCATCTCTAGTTATGATAAATCCCTTTTATAGGGGATTCCAGCTGCCCTATAAATTAATTACTTCTAATTTTACATTTATTACTGTTTCCAGCCTGTGGCCTGGGTCCATATATTTTCCAATATCGGCTGGCTAGGCCTGTCATAGTTTAATATGCCTTATAATATAACTTAAGACTAGCACAGGCACAACAGCCATTCCCCGGCCGTTAATTCATCACTGTGAAAGGGTAAACCCACATTTCACCAATGATATATTTTTTGGCCATGCCAGGAATCGAACCCAAGACCCTTAGCTCAGTAAAGAGACAGGCTAGCGACTGAGCTCAGGTGTCGGATAAACTTTAATCACTAGAGGAGTAAAAAACAAAGAGGCCATCAAAGCTTTAGTGCTCTTAGATATAACAGTAGACTTACACGATAAAGGTTGAAAATTTTAAAATAAAGTAGGTCTCCTGATGCAATATAAGTTCAATGACCTAAGCAACGAGTTGAGGAGATGGAAATATTTTTGAGCCTGTTTAACACTTTTAACAAACGACAAGTTCCACTCCAGATTATCCCTTAAATTATCTGACTAGAAATTATGATCATGTTTACTTTATAGGTATTGGCTCCGAGGTGCGTATTGTTGCTCTAAACGCTTCATCAACTTTCTTCTCTGATATTGGAGACGTTTCATCTATCGGTAAGGGAGAAACCTGGATAAAACAATGATCATATGTGTCAAGGTAATTATGTAAGTTTAAGTATTAATCACAAAATTGCTTTAAAGACAGAATAATAATGCGGAAAACTTGACCTTTCATCAAACATTTCTCAGAGCTACAATTGTATAAGATAAAAACTAAAAATTAAAATGATAGACCAAACAATATAACATGTCTGATCAATGAAGTTTATAAATTATTTTTGAAACTTTTTAACATAACTTTATCATAATACTTACAGTTATTTACTAATAGACAAACTTAATCTCTTTAAAATCATTATTTTTAATTTTGTGACTCACAATTAAGGATGGGTTTGCAAAAATTTATATTTTGTGCAAGGATGGGTGGGGTGGTAATTAAGGGTCTACGAAACTTCAATAATATCGTTACCAGTTCTAATTTTATTTTATTAAATTCGATAACTCAAATCAAACTAAACTAAACAAAAATTGATGGGGTTTTAGGCCGTTGTAAATCCCACAATGTGCCTAAAATATGTTAATACAATCAGGCCTATTTTAAATAACAATTCTTGTGAAGTAAAGTAAATACTTATTAATTATTACCATATTCATTTGAAATAAGCCAAACTTTTTCCCCAACAACAACCTTACTGAACTTTTGTAGCCTATAATTGCACCCTTGGATATTTGTAAAAAATGTGTTTTACCTGAGGATTAAAAATATAATTGAAATAGTTTATAATCAATACAACAGATGGTGCTCTTTACCGCTTAACTTAGACAAGGTGAACTAATGTTACATGAGCCTGTTGAAGAACTTACATTTAAACATGTTAACTTATAGGTCTAGAGTCCAAAACAAATCTAATGCTTTTTTTATGATATAATTATTTTAACTTAACACAATAATTTTAACATATTTAAATAAGATATTATTTGGTTTGATATTAATTATTTAAAATTCGCGAATAATATTCGCTTTGATTCAAACTCAAAAACCTACTTCACAGGTGTCTGTCTACTAATAGTGTGTAATTTTATTTAATTCCAGTATGGTAATACCCTTTAAAAAAATTAATCCATGATGACAGGATAAAAAAAGGGTGTAATTTTGGGAAATGATATCTATATTAAGAAAGCAAAGTGTACTGGTTAATTAAAATGCACCGATAAAGAAAAATATACCGATTGTGCTGGTGTGGAGTCTGCTTTGTTTTCTTCCTCTAACAAATTTAATTCTTCGTCTATTCGAGTAGAATTAGGAGCAGCCTTATCATTGTCACACTGAGATATGCTTTCCTCTGCTGTACTAGATTCAGTCTGCAGAAAAGTATTAATTAGGATTAATTATCATCTAAAAGCCCAATCAATGTTTATTTTGACAAATATTTTGAAGAGTTAATCATTCTGTAAGCGAACAATCTTAGCAAAAACAACAACAAAAAAATAACCTAAATAAACAAATATGTACTCAGAAATGTGTGAAGTCCATTTTTTAAATTTAAGTGAATTTGAATCAAATATATGAAAGGTTTTCGAAGCCAAATCAAAGTTTGAATATTTTTTATTTGTTTTATGCTTTAAAAATATTATATTGTTGTTATTTGTATATCTTTATGCTCTAAAATTACTTGGAAAATGTTATATTTAACAATTATTATTTGTAATATTCCATTTTATTTTGATAAATCTAGTTATTACTACAACTTAAAATTCAATTAATTCAGATTATTTGATATGCATATTAATTTTTAACAGCTCAAAATGGCAATAATTGACCATAAGTAGAGTATTTTAGCTGTCAATATCATATCTTTATTGGCCAAGCTTCGTGATTTTCGAAGCAGGAATTTCTTTTGAAGGAAAATTAAAGGTGATATTGTTCTGAAGCAAAGTCAAAGTTTCGAAACTCACACACCCCTAATCTATATAATAAGTACTATTTATCAAACAATTATGATATAAATCAAACAATACAGACCAGTGAACACAATAATTTGGATCTGAGAATTAAATTAAATTTGGCTCAAGACTTGTAAAACTATGGTAACACACCTTACATTGTTACATCCACACTGAAATATATTGTTGTGTTGTGCAAAGAAAAAAAAGAAAAGATGCTATATTTGAGTAGTTAAAAGTGTTTTGTTAGTTATAATTTATCAAAATCTATTAACACTTTGCTTGCTAACGTCGTAATATTATGACGTCCAGAGATTTGGGATTTCTGTGGGCGGCGTAATATTATTACGGCCACTTTTCCATGCTTCTTAATGGTATCCATTGTAATATTACTACAGTACGTTATTGGGGACGGTGTATTTAAATATTTTAGTGTATACTTCTGCCAATAGATCACACTGCTTTTAAAAAATACAATCGCTTTGCTATATAATTTTAGGCGTGTTGTCAGTCAATTTTAGAATCTATGGTTTAGAGGTTTGTTTTGTTTACTTCGTGAGTGAAATTGTGTTTGCAGCATTATATTTTTAAACTGTATTGAAATTTTATTTTATTATTAAAGATATTAGATTATGGAGTGTTTAGCTTCTGAAAAAATATGAGATTATTTAGATAAAAGTGATGAAAAATTTAATCATTCAGAATTGGATCCTAATTTTGCATCGGAAAAGAAATCAGGTTTGTTCAAGAGAAAATTTTATTTGGTTTTATTTTGTCATAACTTATATAACAAATTATTATTGCTATTTTTTTGTTTGTTTCATTCATATTATCCATGTTTATGAATGTCATATCTGGTAGAAATTTTGTAAACAAACTAGGCCTATTAGTTTGGTTATTTTTATAAATGTCAAAGTAAACAAAAAAAAAATTTGTTTGTGAAAAACTTAAAAAGACAAAGTGTCTTTGAATAAATCTAGTAAAATTTTTATAAGAATTTAAGTAATTTGAGTAATACATCATGTTAAAGAAGAAATTCCAGAGAAAGATTTCACTTAAGTGACAATTTTATGCTAATAAAATACCTTTATTGGTAAGATTTAGAAAATGTGGTTGTTTTTATGAAAAAGGGCCAGACTGATCAGAATAGTATATAAAGGTTCAGCAGGCAAAGTGTTAGAAACAATAATCTATGACTAACTGGATTCTTGGAGGCAGCTGACTCGTTTCGGCTGTGGGGTCGAAAACCTGGACCTGGGGGTAGATTCTTCTGAACACAGCAGTTGACACCCGGACTAAAATGTAGCTCTACATGAAACCTAGATAGAATACGTTGGAATTAGCACAGAATTTGTTTCTACAGCCAAAGTGGAACAAACACAGGCTGAACATAAAAAAAAACATTAGTTCTAATAATATATTAGGGCTAGCTAGCACGTGCCGATCATCAATCCCATCGACCAATTATGACACAATTGATTAAGCCTTTTGAACATTAGTTTTACATTTGTTTTATTTACTTAACTTTACATTAACATATAATGTATTCAAATGTTTTAATTTTAGACTTAATTTTAATTACATCCCATCAAATTAGAATCTGGGATACACTTGTATTTGAAATTTAAAACTAAAAGATTTTGAACTTCAAATCAAATCCAAATGTAACTATAATTCTAATGAAAAACAAAATGTTGGAGCTTCACAAGAGATAAAAAGTGGTATGCTGCTTTATCAGAAAATAGCCTCTTTGCCTCTATTCTATACTTACTGTGCTCGAGTTGTTTGTAGCAGTGAACGATTGAAGTTATTTCTTGTGAGTGTTATGTTTTCTACTAAATTTTCAAAACCAAGGAACTTGCTTAAAATTAAGCTGGGATCCTATTCCATTTAATTCTCGAATATTTCCAATGATGTGGTTGAGTGTTATTATTAAATTTTCACTGATGTATCTTTTCTTGGGAGTTTAGACTGGTGATGACCAGGAGATCGAGGTTTAAATATAAGTTTTTACAAATTGGTTTTCCACTCTCCTCTCACTCAAATGCGGGTACACTTCATCTAAGTATAACCTTTCTCATTCCCAAAATCATTAGCATAATTAGTACATAAGCGTATAACCCAAAAAGTCCATAAGATGCTGTATGTGCTAAAAAAATGTAATTGCTAATACCACTCACCTTTCTTCGGAACTGGGGTCTTTGGTTGGATCTTCGTATAACATAACAACAATTTGAGACATGTAGTTGAGCTCTGAAACCATGCTCACATACTCCATTGCTCGATGCCATTGCTCATCAGTCACAACCTGTCGACCAATGTTGCATTAAACTTAAATATTAAATTTTAATACATTGCTTTCAAGATGTTTTTAAATTTGTTTAATAAATTTAGAAGCTAGTTGTTTAGCCTTGATAGAAAACCTATACATTTTGTTTCTAAATAACCACTTCCCACTTTAATGTTTAGTCTTCTGATCACTTTAACAGATACATATGATATTAAATTCCTTTGTCATATTTCTATTACCTTTCTTAAAATAAAAAAGGAATATTTCTGAAAATTTAAAATCATGCATAACTGTAAAAGTGATTAGGAGATAGAAGTGTGCAGAGTTTATAAATAAATAAAGATAAGTTTATTTTGTTTTCTATTAAGGTTGAACCTAGCTATCCTTTCTAGATTGGCTTCCTTCTCTATCACTTACATTAAATCAATTCAATCCTATCAATTCTATCTTTTCTATTGGTTTCCTCTTTTAGGTAGTTGCGTTGTACATTTCACATTCCCTCCTGATGAATTCCAATAGAATGAAATTTAGGTCAAAGGATTGGGTAGTAATGATTAAATTGCTTCAAGAGGCAGCCATTACCTCTTTGTCCAGTTGCAGCAATGTTAAGTATGAACTGTGTTCTTCGATTAATTGTAAAAACCATATTGTGTTCAATCAGTTTTCTATGTTTCTAATCCTATTTCCTGTACCTTCTTTCATTTATAGCAATACATTTATTCACAGCTTTAATAAATTTCTAAGCAACCAATAAACCCTTGCAAAACTTTCGCACATTCAACCCCCTTCCCTCCCCCCCACACACAAATATAATGATTTAGTCTATGATTTAATCTTTTGTTGGGTTGTTGAAATTAAATACTCGGTGAAGTGTATACATAAAATTGGAAAAAGAGTTTATTTTCGGCAATTGATACAAAAATATGGTTAGATTTTTCTTTTAACTTAAATTTTAAACAAACAATGTGATTTAACATAAACTGAGTATGCTATGTCAGAAGTCTGTAAAAAATCCTATCCACTGATACCTTATTCATTGCTGTAGGCTTTGTATTAGTTAAGAAAAAGGGATGTTGATAGCAAAAATAATATATAGGATTATGCAAATGTTTGTTTTTATAAAGTTAATTGTTCATAACTCACGTCCAATAGGCCACCATAGCGTAGCACAGTGAGCAATGAATGTACATGACTCTCGCTGGTGAAATAGAGTCTGGTTCGAACATGACGCCCAGGACTTGACACTCCGTGTGAGTAGCGAGGGTTCAGCCTATTTACAGTCTCATCTCCAGATTCTTCAATATTCCTTTGCAGGTCCGCTCGAATCTTCTTTAGAAGTGGGGTACAGATACCTTGACCGATGGTCAGCTTCTCTTCCTTAGTCAGACCATACTCCTGTATATAATAAGTCAAAATTATACACACAAAAATTAAGTGACCTGCTTCCAAACAATCAAGAATTCACATTCAACAAGAAACATAATATATTAACTTTACCACAATACATAGGGTTCAACCATTTTAGTGCCCTGCCTATACCGGATTTGTGTGTGAAGAGTGCCAGGTCTGTTACAGGTTTTGTTTTCAATGAATGCCACAGCTAATTCACATTTTCTAGGTTGTACAAGAAAAATCATCAAATTGTTATTTATGAAGCCATTTTTTCAGATTTTTCTATCATTTATATCTGCACATACTGTTCTATAAGAGAAGGGAATGTTCTTGTTCGAGTGACATCATACACTTGACTACCTTATCTATTGGGTAGCACAAGAACTAGCGCAAATCAGCTTGCGGCGCTGAAAGTGTTAAATTAAGACGGAGAGCCAGCACACTTACCTGAGTGATAATAACACTAATAAGAATGTTATGTTTGTTTTGTGTTTATATGTACTATCTTAACAATGGTTTAGACTATTTATTTATTTAGATAGTATTTTCAAATGCTCCACATCGACAAGTTAATTTAAAAATAAATTAATCTTGACACACTAATACCAAAAATATAACTTAGAGCTAGGGGTGTCCAAAGTCCACTTTTTCAATTTGAAGCGAGGTCAAATAAAATAATATTGGATATTCCTAAAACTGAATCAAAGATTGGATATTTAAAAAAATAAGTTTAATGTTGGATAAAAATACTATACTTTGCATAATTATATAAATTTACCTATTAAATATAATTTACCAAATGTTATATATCAAACATAATTAGTATAATTCCTCTTAAAACAATAAATTAAAATATCACAAAATTAAATTTACCTATTTTTATTTTTTTATACATGTAATATGTGATAAAAATAACAGAAAAAAAAATTTATTGTGTGTTTACACTAAAAATTTTTTTCCTATCAAAGTGATTATATTTTTAGGGTGTTACTTATTTTTGGGTCAATATACTAATACCTCAAAGCTCCTCTGCCCACTTGGCACAAATACTTAAGTAATCATTTACCTGAGGTATGACAATGTCCGCTAGATATTTGGCATATATATACAACTCCTCCGCTTGTTCAAACTGCAATGTATGCTGGTTATGTTGAAGGTCATATTTGATGCAATCATAGATGTCAGGGATCTTGGAGATGTCAAACATCTTGTTTTTGGTGGCGAAGTCCTTCTCTATTTTACCCCACCTTCGACCCATTAGCTCCCATGTTTCTCCATGGTATAAGATGGCATCTACAAAGAAAAACAAAATAGAAAAACATTGAAAACAGTTTATTTATTTGTTTGGGGTATTTAATGTGAACTTTCTGAACCGAATGACTGTATCAGTACAAGACTTAAAAAATAACTTATATATATAGAACAGCCATAGCATTCAGACCCCAGATGCTAACTCATTACTGTGGAAACAGAAACCCACAATTCACCATAGAAAATTTTTTCTACTATGCCGGTAATTGAACAAGGGACCCTTAACTTACCTAGGCAGACACACTACCGACTAAGCTAAGGTTTTAGATGAAAGGCGTATACAAGAAAAAACCTGAAAGTTCACATTTATTGCACCAAAGAACTATCACAGAGGTCCGACACCTTATCTCAGTTGGTAGAGTGTTTGCTCACTGAGCTAAGGGTCCTGGGTTTGAGTCTCGACATGGTTGAAAATGTATCAATGATGAAAATATGGGTTTACTCTTTCACATTGGACGCTAAATTAACAGCCAAGGACTGGATGTTGTGCCTGTCCTATTCTTAAGATATTTTATAAGGCATATGAAGCTATGACAGGCCTAGCAAGCTGGTAGTGGAAAATATATGGCTTGAATAAAAACATTGACTAGTATTTAATTTGAGGTGAATCACTCAAGTGTTGTATTGTGTTTAAAATGTTAACTTTTAGTCCTGTCATTTTCTAACAATGGAATGGATGGAATTATAGGAGGAAGGGTGGTGATAAGGTAGAGGAAGATGGAGAAATTTTAATAAACTGACCTGGCCACAGGCTGGAAACAGTTGATGATGATGATGATGATTCCCTAACAGTGTGTAGCCCTAGCTTTTCTAGCCTCCTTTCAATAATTGTTGATTACAGATATATATGGTACCCATCATCCTTTGTTTACAAATATAAATAAATATAATCTATAAGTGAGAGTGTAATATTAGTCGTGATTGCACATCTCACCAGATGTTAGAATTCAAGACATATGTGTGCAAAACTGCATCAACAAATAACACTGAAAGAAATATCACATCATCTCTAAAGTGATATTTGTTTTAGTGCTCTAATACTGCTTATATTGGTGGCTCAGAACCAATTATAATTATAGGATGAACACAACAACCAGGGCCCAGACCAGTAATTTAACACTTAAGTGAATGTATGAATATTATAATGACTGGATTATAAGAATGTTAACATTTAGTTACTATTTGTATTTTCTATTATTATATTATATTTATCTTTCCTTTCATGTTCATAATATTTATTCAAGATCCGAATTTGGATTCAGGATTTGACCCAACTCTAATCAAAATAATTACATAAAGTCTTTAAGGAAGATAAATAGACACAGTAGTTAAAGAAAAACAAAAGTTAACAAAATGGCCTATTTATTGACTCGTCAAAATGAAGTACATTAAATCAGTCAGAAAGTTAGAGTGATTGTGTTGTTCTTGTTCTATGATAAAGGAAAATAAAAGTGAAACAGTATTTTAATTTCTGTTAAGCAAATTCAAAGGAGTATAAGTTCTATATTAGAAAAATGAGGGTCTTAAAGATTGCTGTTAAAACACAACAAAAACAGATTGTAGTCATTTTTGGCATAAATAAGGTCTCTTCTTCACCATAAAAGAGAAAAGAAAGGAAGACTTTAATCACCATGATAAATAGTTAATATATTATCAAACATAACCTTTGGCCACGTGGGCTTTCTTCTCTAAATTTTAATTATTAGTTTGATATTTATCTCTCTCAGATCCTTTGTTTTAAAATACAAATCAAGACATAGGCCTTGTTAATTACCATACTATATATACACAACTAAAAGCAGTACTGCTTCATGTAAGGTGTGAAACATGAAAATTAATAGTTTTCTTGAAATGTTGATACATTCTTAAGTTGTATATGATTTAGTAAAAGCTCAAAAAATTGAAAAGAAGGTTTTATTAAAGAGAGCAATATGAAAAAGGGAATAGTGCTTCTGGTTAAGGTTTTATCGCCTGTAATGTGTATTTGCTTCTACAGGATAGCCCTCCCTCCCCAATTACATTTCAATTGAACTTGTTAGGTTAGCAACCTGCTCACTTTATGGAAGGTGTATGTATTATACTGTACATCTTAATCCTCTATTAGGAAAAATTATTTTAGGTTTATGAGGTAAATGTATTATATTTGGAAAAAGGCACAGAAAAGGTGGATGGAAATCAATTAGAGGAACGAACACAATATGGTGGATAGAAAACATATAAAAGGGAACAAACACAATATGGCTGTTATAATGAAAAGAACATAGTTCAGACTTTGCTTTGTGGCTATCGGACAAAGAGGCTGAGGGATTGGGCGGTTGCAATTGATTTTCTTCAAGAGGCAGCCATTACCTCTTTGTCTAATGGCAACGATATAAAATCTGAACTGTGTTCTTCATTTCATTGTAGAAGCCATATTGTGTTTGTTCCTGTTATATGTTTCTACCCACCTTTCTTGTACCTTCTCCCAAATATAATACTGTACACCTTAATTAAGTTATACCTTGATTTTATGACGAAATGGACCTTTATAAAATACAAACATATTTTTTGGGGTCATCATTGATTACATTTTATCATATTATTAGTGCTATTTTATGGGTATTACTAATATCTATGAAAAGTGACAGCTGCATACCATATGAAGTGACATATGGATACTTCAACATAAATTAAGAAACTTTTTCCTTGTTGTCAGATATGTCCAATTGTTAAAAAAAAAAAAAAAAAAA
>CABFWB010000121.1:290947-312454 GCA_902151455.1 Timema bartmani | reverse complement strand
AAAAAAAAAAAAACAAACATATATACAGTGCATTACTTGTAAATTGTGCTTTCAATTCTACATCTGTGGGGCAAAAGGAGGCACTATTATTTTTATTAGAGTTGAGTGAATTAATCTTACCTTTTGTTTTAGGGTCATCTTTCTTGATACGCACAATGTTCATAAGTTTCTGTATAAGATCTTGCATGTGTTCGCAACATTTCACAGGATTCTTCACAAAGTCCACAGCTAGGTTGATGCTTATAGCATTACAGGGGTTGATCTTCTTACGATCTTCTGGCGTAAACTCTCTATCCTGTTGCATCAGTTCATGGAGACGTGCCTTCGCCCTAAGGGAATAAAGCCAGATTATTTAATGTTTGAAAATAACTATAGCTGATTATTTAGCATTATAATCTGAAGAGAATAGAATGAAAATAAAATAAAATTGAGATTTTTTATTTATTTGAGGTATTTATATACACTTTCTGAAATGAGAAGAATTTCTATGAGCGAGCGCAAAAGGGCCTACCAATTTTGTCGGTATAGGTATTTTCCCAAATCTTCCATGGTTCTTTTACATTTCACAATCGACACAGGACCAATGGCTTTACTTTCCTTCCAAAGGAAGTTGTGCTATGGATTTTTACCACTCAAGAAAAATCCGTTGACCCAAACTGTTTTTGGAAAGTGGTCAAGGTTTTTTCACTCTTAGCTCTCGATCGTTTCATCAATATATTTATTTTCCAATGTTTATGTTGCTAATTTTGTATTATTCTTATTCTTAAACACTTATATTCATTTGTTCATGTAAGAGGATTGCAAGTGCCCGCCCATCATTTATAATATCCAAGGACATGTGACCAGTTTATACTCGATTTTACTCAATTCTTCCGCCTCAAGTTTCTTAGTAATTATATTTTGTCATCGGTATACTGAGGAAACATCATAATTACTACACAATATTGCTATTTAGCCAGTTAGGCCTGTTGTGTTCTTAATAGCCTTCAGCATGTTTTATCTATTTTTTCTATTCTAGGCCTAATTACTTAACATTAGTAGATTGTTTATCTAAAATATATAGTTATAAGAAAGTGTGGGGCTTTATACTAATTTTAACACTTTTGCTGTGTTAATCGGATATATCCAATCTCAGCATTATAGCCATTGACTGCGGAAATCGACTTTACCCCATGACG
Organism: Timema bartmani; assembly: GCA_902151455.1. NCBI lineage: Eukaryota > Metazoa > Arthropoda > Insecta > Phasmatodea > Timematidae > Timema > Timema bartmani. The sequence continues at coordinate 311,276 of CABFWB010000121.1, read as the reverse complement.
TGTGAACTTTATCTACCTTTGCTGCGACAGTCGAAAATAACCACAAGTGTGTTAGAACACTGAATTTTTCATACTACCATGCCTGTGCGCCTCTGACATCTGGTGTTAGTTTTGAGAACTGTCAGTTACCAGCTGCTAAATCATAACAATAGTAGCGCTTGTTTACTTCCGCATTTCACTACTTGTAGCACATGAGCAATATTTATGTGGCAGAAAACATTGTTGAGGGATTTATTTGTGTAGTATTTGTTATATTTACCCTGTTATTCTACTGTGTTAATAACATTTAATTTATGAGTGATGAATTCATGCCATGTGAGGGGTAATAAATATAATATTTGGTTAGTATGGCAATTGAAAAATTTCAATAATTCAGTGAGTTTTAAAATTGATTTTATTTTTTCTAATTGATATTTTATTTTTGTTCTTTACCTGATTCCTATTTTGAAACCATACCTAACGCATATATGATCTTATAGACTACACTGAGGAAAGCACCAATGTAGCACAAAATTGTTCAAGTTGTGTTGATGTAACCTAATTTTCAAAAGTTTTCTTTTTATTACATAAGGCCTATATTAGGCCTGTCAAATCCTCATTTAGCGAATGGTTTGGCACTATTGTGGGTTGCTAGTGAAATAAAGAATGGTTCTGATAGCAGAATAACATTTCATTTGGGTAAAATGTGACATATAAAATGTTATCAATATAAAATATGTATTATTATGCAATTTATAGACAACATGGTACTAAATTTAATATTTAAAACACATTACTAGTTGAAAATCACATTATTTGATCAATACCATGATCATCATCAGATTTTGAATTTTTGACTTATAATTATGGTTTAGATTAGGAGGGATAGCCAGCACACTTACCTTGGTGATACTGGAGTAGAAATTGTTTAGATAGAACTCTATAAGACACACAAACATATTTTTAAGGACAAGTTTTCACTGTCACAGACAGCTTCATCAGGCCAAGAGAGTAGACTGATGCTTGGTTGAACTGCAAGGTTGACTGTCCACAGCTGACTGTTTTTCAGTTATGATATCACTGTATAGATGGTAGCACTATGAGTAACTAGATAGATAGAAAAACTAAAAATTGTGTTATATACTGTATTATTATTGTTGTGACATTGAATGTAATAATAAGTGTGCTGGTAGGAAGGAGAAGAATTATCTGAGGTTGAGGTTAGGGGCTTGTCTGGATTTGATGATATATTGATGGGCCAGTTCCCATATCCTTAGTTGTGAAGGGTTGCATATTTCTTTGTTCAGGGATTTAACCACCTTGGTTGTGTAACAGTGATTAAAGTCCAAATTATGGGTTTCGGCATGTGATGCTACAGGCTTATCTTTATATATATTTTAATTTATTTATAAATATTTATCTATATTTATATTTATAAATATTTATCTATATTTATATTTATAAATTTATTTATAAATATTTATCTATATTTATATTTATGAATTTATTTATAAATATTTATCTATATATATAAAGATAAGCCTGTAGCAGCACATGCCGAAACCCATAATCTGGACTTTAATCACTGTTACACAACCAAGGTGGTTAAATCCCTGAACAAAGAAATATGCAACCCTTCACAACTAAGGATATGGGAACTGGCCCATCAATATATCATCAAATCCAGACAAGCCCCTAACCTCAACCTCAGATAATTCTTCTCCTTCCTACCAGCACACTTATTATTACATTCAATGTCACAACAATAATAATACAGTATATAACACAATTTTTAGTTTTTCTATCTATCTAGTTACTCATAGTGCTACCATCTATACAGTGATATCATAACTGAAAAACAGTCAGCTGTGGACAGTCAACCTTGCAGTTCAACCAAGCATCAGTCTACTCTCTTGGCCTGATGAAGCTGTCTGTGACAGTGAAAACTTGTCCTTAAAAATGTGTTTGTGTGTTTTATAGTGTTCTCTCTAAACAATTTCTACTCCAGTATCACCAAGGTAAGTGTGCAGGCTATCCCTCCTAGACCCGCCTCGCTGGCGTAGTTGGCTAACGCGCTAGTCGTGTTGAGCTCGACTGCCGAGGACGGAGAGATTGAGGTTCGAATCTCGGTCGGGTGAACTGGGGGTGTTTCTTCCTAAATGGTTTTCCACTCTCCCTCCACGCAAATGCGGGTTCACTTCCTCTAAATTCAACCCTCCCAATTCCTAATCCATTAGAGTAATTAGTACCTAAGCATATAACCCGAACGGGTAGTAAATATTATATTATTATTATTATCCCTCCTAATTTAAACCATGATTTAGCCTAGTGCTCTATTCCATATGACTTATAATTAGCATTTCTTAAGGTAAGAAGTAAAAATTAAATACGCAGCAAAAGGGTTAAGTAGCCCAAGCTATAATCAAAGTTGTGGCGACGTGAGTTTCAAACACACATCTCTAGTAACACGCAACATAATTGGAAGTAACATGCTTTTCTGGTGATGATGGTACCTACCGGTCGTGGTACACTTCTAAGTTTGGTACGTTGAAGAAGCTACGGGAGAAAAAAGGTCCACCATGGTAGCTTTTATAACACTTTATCTTAATATCAGAGTTTTATTTCGTGTTTATTATGTGGTTTGAGACTGGGATTCACAAAGCGGCTACTGGTTTGTAAGAGCCATGGACGTACTGTAAACTATATAAAGTCAAGGTCGCACAAGAGCATCATCCTTCAAGTAGTTTCTCGACGCTGTAATTATTTCTAATATTTAAATTATAACTAAGGTAAACATTTTGTGAAAAGTAATCCCAGACAATGTAACTAGTAACTATTTCAAATTTTAAAATATAATGCAAGTCATCAACCTGATTATCATTTTTCTTTGTCCTTAACCCCCACAAGTAAAAAAAAAACCCCCGACAAGGTCTCAACTGCTCTCCTTAGGGCTGGTTTTTTGACTCCTGAATAAATATTAATCTGGTCAATAAATATTTTTATCTGGTCGATAAGTTAAAAGTGCGTCTTATGACTGCCAGATAGCATTTATCTGCCAAATAAAATGTATTTATACATCACATTTTTATCGGGAGGTTTAAGTATCTGATAACTTTTATCTGAAAGTTAAAATGGTTGTTGCCATAGTGATGCGTTTTTTTTAAATGAGGTTTCACCTATCAGAATCTGTTTTTAGGTTAAAATCTTGGTTCACGTGTTTAGTAAGTATAGGCCTGGGCTGGCTGATAACCTTTATCTGATAGCTAGCTTTAACCTCCCAATAGCAATATTTATCCGATAGTCATAAGATCGGCCATAAGAATACCAGCTGCCATGGACCAAACAACAAAATTTAAATTATGATGCAAGGTATAAGGTAAGAAGATGTGAGACGAAGCAACTGGTATAGTTTAAACCCACGAACATTGGGCCCTGAGGAGAGCACTTTAACTCAAGACCATCAAGATCGACTAAAAATTGAGGTTAATAAATTATTGTGTATGCATTTTAAAATTGCGATAATTCATACTTATATGATATTTCCTTGAATAGTTTTGAAAAATAGTCAATAATTTTAACGATGGGTTGAATCCATTATTTTACAAATTCAAATCATAATTTACCTCTGAATATTGAATGTGAATCCGAATATTGAAAATAATTATGAACAAAGAATGTAAAATAAATATTATAGAACAACTAGTAGAAATATTAAAAGTAACTATTTTTATTAATGCATTCATTATAATTTATAACATTCATTTATCCAGTTAAGTGTTGAATTAATTGTATGGGGTTTGTTTGTTAAGTTTGCCTTATAATTATGTTGACACTGTAACACCAAAAAGCAGTATTATAGCTCTATTACCAATTTCCAACTGAAAATTTTGGAAAAATAAAATCTAATTTGATATTATCTTGAATACTCGAATATCCTTAAGGATTTGAGAGACCTACCCCTAAATAATTTACATACAATTAAAATGGAAATAAATATTTTCACCAGAAATGTATGAGTCATGAGTCGGGGTCTTTGAGGATGGTGGTCAAACCAAGTACTAGTGTGTTAACTCACATGTTCTGGTACTTGCTAGATTCACAGTCATTGTCTAGCAAGCCATTTGTGTTGGCGCTCTTAACCATCTGTACTAAGATCGGAGTGAGCTCCCCTTCCAAAGCCAGCAGACCTTTAGCAAAGGCCGCAGCAGTCATCTGCACGCGACCTTCATCTGAAGCATAGATCTTGAGGTCGTGCCTAAATGTCGAATGAAGTCTGAGCAGACCAAGTCCCTGTGTGCCAGCATATTCCCCTAAAAAATATGAGAGCTGTTAGATTAAGAAAAGTAGCAAAACAAGAAAGAAGAATAAGGGTGTAAAGGCTTAAAACAGAAGAGGAAGGAGAGCTGGTATCCAGGAAAGGCAAGCAACTTAATGCCCAAGGATGATATGCAAAGAGTAAAGGTGGAATGAGAAAAGTTTGGTGGGAACTGCAGACAAAGTATGTGGGGGTTCAAGTGATAAGAGGAAGTGGAAGGACACACTATGTTGGAGCGGCAGGCTGAAGAAAGCAATGGAGGAGAATAATAAAGCATTCAGAAGGAGTTTTAAAAATATGAATGATGAAACAAAGGAAGAATAGGGATAAGGAAGAAGAAGAGCGAAGCGGGTGGTAAAGGAAACCCGGTAGGATTGGATGTAAAAATGGACAGAGATGCTGGAAAGGGATGTAGAAGGAAGTAAGGTGTTATCTAGCCAGGTAAGAAATGGGAAGAGAATGACCAATGAAGACAGGAGAAGAAGAAAAGGAACTATGTATGAGATAATTTGAGAAACTGGAAACAGAAAAGGACGTGAGTGAAGCAGAGGAATACAAATAACTAGCAAAAGAGAAGGCAATGAAAGTGGTCGAGGAGTCATTAAAGAGGATGAAACAAGGAAAAGCATTAGGAGTGAAAGAACTGACAATGTAAATGAAGAGCTGCAGAAGCAGATATATAATAATTATGCAGGGTACAGGGTACTTGGCCACAGGTTGGAAACAGTGGATGATGATGATGATGATAAAGTTAGTATGCAGCTTGCATGTTAATTAATCCAGTAGAGGAGCAAAATAAGAACAGTTAACACACATAGCTGTTTGTAATCTACTTCAAACAAGGATTTTCAAAGAAAACGCTATACAATAAACTACAGTAATTTGCAACAGCCAGGCTAACACTCCTATAAACTTTTTTCTCCCCAAATATTTAAAGTTATTATGTAGAATTAGTATTGTATTATTATATTAACCCATTCCCAGGCACAGGCTTTCAACATAGTGTTTATTTGCCCGAAAGTTCCTTGGAGTGGGCGTGAATCAACCTTTCGTTGCAATAAGTTAGTGTAATGTCATCTATCAATAAACCACTGTACTTTAGCTAGTCTGGTTACTTCATATTGAAGCCGATAGATGGAGCTACCAGTTCAATTCTATACTAAGACCATGAATAGAGCAATCAATGAGAACTTAAGTGAGTAGTGAAAATATATGCTGGATAAGAGTTTACAAGAAGAGAAATGACTGCTGGGCCTGCATAGATTGCTGTACTAAACATACTCTATGGAATGGGTTAGTATTGTTACACTTTAATTGCACAAACTGTTGGTATTAAAGGTAACTTTAATAGTTATCTGTAAATTTAACAAGTAAAAGTGACAGTGTTACACTGGCTATTTCAAAATTACCCTAAATGCACCATTTAAAAAAATAAACCTATACTAGATTCTCTCTAGACCCACACAAAGCTACTGAAAATTACATAGACATAATTTGTGTTTGACTGTGTGGTTAACTACTTCTACTATAAAGAATATGTTTGACTGTGTGGTTAACTACTTCTACTATAAAGAATAAAAGAAGATGTCAGCTTTATGTCTTGGATTCTTCGTATATTTTATCCTCTTTCCTTAAAAGGGCTAGCTTTATTCATTTATTTTGGAGTTATTAGTTTTTTTCTTTATGACTCAATTTACATTATTGTAAAAAAAAATTTTTTCTCTCTGTATGTATATATAAGGTAAAACTATTTTTTTTTTTTATTTTCAGAATTTTCTCTGCAATAATGGCTCTATGGCGCCATTTTGAAAAAAAAAAAAGTTTCTTGCTAATAGAGCTGCTCCAATATGGATTTTAATTACTTAAAATATTCAGAACTTTATTATTTATCAACCAATCTTTTTCATTTTAGTGTAAAATTAAAGCTTGTGTATATTATTTTAATATACAATTAAATATAATTTATACAAATATGATCTATTATATTTTTGTTAATTTTTATTATCAATTTGATATTAATTCTATTTTCCAACTCTGTATAACTAGGCAGTGCAGCCAAAGGACATAAGCAAAGAAGAAAGGTTAGTAGCAGAACTTGCAAGATGTATCAAATCTATACATGCCCCAATGAAACACAATGTCAGTTTACAAAAACATTCACAAAACTAATGTCAGGTTAATAACTTTTAAAAAATGGTTCTTGGTGTGGAAAAAGCACATATCAATACCTTGATTTTGGTTGGAAGAACAGATAGAAAGTAAAGTATCAAGTCGGAGAAACAGCCATAAACTTTAATAATTATGAAAATTAACACAATTCTGAAACTTGATTTAGTCGTTTGTCATGTGCAATTTATGATGGTTACAAAATTATAATTGTAACACACAATACAAACATATTAATCAATTATATTATTTTTATGAAATAGGAAATAGTGATGAAATTAAAATAAATACTAGTTTTTTTCAATTTCCTTTAGCCACAAAAATTTGGGTTGTTATTTTCCCTCAAGTTCAGTTTGTAATCTGAATAATTATAATCGCAATTTTTTTTTTACCAAATTATTTTTAGTATTTATTTCAATTAATTTTTACCAACTCATTTTCAGTATTTATTTCAATCAATCTCAAGTAATAACATAAAATTATACTTAGTAAACAAAATGTTAATTAAACAACTATGTTGAGAAATTTAATAGGTTCAAATTTAATCATACTGCAAGTGAATGAAAAACATATATTTCAATATATTTAATTTAGAGGATTTACGATTCCTGTTTTTCTTTATTCTGACTCTCAATTTCAATTCTTAAATTTTAATCTCAATTTTTTTATTCTCAATACTGATTGCTCAAAAATTACAATTTCAATCTTTTCCCATGCATCCAACCTTACATTAGATTTATTTATTTACCTACTGTTCTGTGAGGTATTAAAAAGAACTTGAGATGGGTCGAATCCGAATTTTAAATTTTCACTTCAAATCTTGAATCTTTTAAAAAATACATACAATTTTGATTCAAATGAAAGTTTTGAAAATTTAATTAAAATAAAAGTTGTTTAAGGCTTGGTACTAATTACACTAAAGAGTTAGGGATGAGGATTATTTGAAATTAGAGGAAATGTAACCACATTAGCATGGAGGAAGAGTGGATCACCATTTTTTGAAAAACCACCCTCAATAACCCAACCTGGATTCAAACCCCTATCTCCCTGTCATTGGCAATCTAGTCTAACATAAAAGTGACGCTTTAGATCGGTAAATTAATTATGTGAATACTATATATATATATATATTTTTGGTGATTTTACAGCTTAAAATTCTATTTAATTCCTTTTACCAATTGCTTAAAATTGTTATTTGAGGTCAAGATTTTCAAAATTATACACGAGATACTTTTATGAGATTTTTACGAATATCTCGAATACCATAGGATTTGAGTAATCGAGCATTCTATTCCTGGTCGGGGGGAGGGGGACCTAAAAAGTTATATAAAACAATAAAAAAAATTAAGAGCTAAGGAATAAAAATGGTGGCATTAAAATGCATTCTTTATTTTTTTCAATACCAGTAAGAGTTTAGGGTATTTCATAATTGAGTTTGACCTCACTAATTTAATACAGAATTAAAAAAACTGCAATGCACACATGCTAAGAAAGAATAAACTACCATTCACCATATCCCACAGTAAGTTCTTAGTCCAAATACTATATGGATGTGTTTGTCTGTCTGTTTTTAGAACTAATTTACTTTCTATTCTACGATATAATCTAGTTCTGGCTCAATGAGTAACTTATCAATTTGCATGCAACAAAATTATATGCTATAATAATATATTATGAATGTGAAGAAAAAATATTGTTTTTTGTCATATTAAGTGCATCCTTAGTTCATCTGAGCATAAAATTTCTTTGAATTTTTTTATTTCCTTTGTAAGTGTCTAGACATACAATGGTTTAAGCACATAAAACTTCAAAAAATATGTTATTTTTACATAAAGATTTGTTAATAGAGCAAACAATATTTCTAATATAAGGTTATATTTATCAATAAAAACAAAATGTATTTGATTAAAATTTGAGAATCAATTTATTTTGCTATTAATTAGGTTTGATAAAATAATTGTTGTAAAAAATAATCAGTAAAGTAATATTTAGAAGGTATTTTGAGTAATAATATGAATTTTAATATCAAATGTTATATAATGGGCTTACACATGAAGAGTTTAAAATACAAAATTATAAATAACTAAAGATATAACTTTATTATTAATTTGTTAAAACTACTAGCTCAAAAATGTTTATATAAATACAGTTAAGTTTCGATAGTTCAAAGTAGGGACACCGGTGCACGTCTTTATATATGGGATGAGTGTTTTGAGTGGTGATGCGAAAAAACAATGAGCACAAGTTTAAAAAAAACACCATAAAACCCTTGATAGTTTAAAAAAAAATTAATAATAAAAACATTATATTGTTAATATTTATGAGGCTATTTTTGTATTATGTAATTTAAAAGTAAATATTAATAGGTACTTTTTACACTTGAAAATATGAATTTTCATATTTTTTGGTTATTTTGTGTGAATGAAGTTTTCGATTGTTCAAAATGGAGTCAGTTCCTTTCAACTCAAAACAATCGAAACCACTGTATTGCATTCATTTTAAAATATACGTGAACCAAAAAAAATTTATACTTGGACCAAACTAGTGATGCAGAAAATTAAAAGATTAACTAGCGCTTTAAAAAAATGCAATGTCTCCCACACAGTATTAGTTTAAATTGAACTATTTTATAGTAAGCAAATAGCCAAGATGACCGAATAAAGAGCCCAGAGCTAGTAAAGCTACTCTAACTACGTAAATAGATAGCGAGAACAAGAGAGAGAGAGAGTATAGTAATTAATATGTGAATTTGGACTACGAACCACTGAGATGTCTACCTTGGCCTCCTGGATACATACACCGGAAGATACGTCCCAGTTCTTCGGCTTGTATCCGCCCCGCAGGCGTGAGTTCCCCGCCCCACTTGAGAATTAAAACAAGGGAGGGTTCCTTGGGGGCATCTAGCACACAACAGGAAGTGTTTCAACACACACACACACACAAATAAATTTTGACATGAAGTCATCACTTTTATCCAACATAATGTCGATGACTCACTCACACTTTTAAGGGTGTGAATATAAAATATATCTCTTTAACGAAAACCTATTTTTACTTTATGAGGTAATTTTGTTATATTTGGAAAAAAGTACAGAAAAGGTAGATAGAAACATTTAAAAGGAGCAAACACAATATGGCCCTTATAATGTTTCGTCCTTAATGAAGGGGTGTGCGAATCTTCGACTCGGCTTCGAAACAAATGTCAGCTTCGACTTAGCTTCGAAGCTTCGTCAATAAAATAGTGATAGCTAAAATACTAGATTTATGGTCAATTATTGCCATTTATATATAATATAAAACAATATTTATTTGAAAAAAATCCTAAATAATTGAATTGTAAGTTGTAATATAACTTGATTTATTAGATTAAAATGAAATATTGGTAACCATAAGTACAATAAAACATTTTCTAAGTAATTTCAATACATAAAGTTTAATAAATAACAATATAATTTTTTCTAATGTAAAAAAATTAACCAAAAATATTCAAACTATGATTCGGCTTCGATAATATTTCATATATTTGATTCGAGTTTGCTTCAAATTTAAAAAGTTGACTTCGCAATCGGCTGCCTTAATGTTACTTGTTATTCCTTTTACATGTTCATATCTAAGTGTCCTAACATTCTTTACAAATTTCCTTTTGTTGCCGTTTGTGTGTTTTTGTTTTCCTCTTTGAGGAAGTTGCGTTACACCTTTCACAATCCCTCCTGATTAGTTACAATAGAATGTCCTCGGTCCCGGCACAGATTTATCTGATTGCCAAACCCTTCCTTCACCTCTGACAAAATGTGTATTAATCACAACTTGTGAATGTGAGGAATGCCAGGCCGCCACTGTGGTTCGGATTCCACGTTAAACTGTAGGTCCTCCATTTCATCTCACAATCACCCTACCATTACACATTAGCTTAAGTGTGTATAACCCGAACGGGTAGTAAGACGCGGTGCTAATAATAATAATAATAATAATAATAATAATAATAATAATAATACAATAGAATGAAACCTAGGTCAGGGGATTGTGCAATAACAAGCGATTTTATCAAAGAGGCAGCCATTACCTCTTTGTCCAATGGCAGCAATGTAAAGTGTGAACTGTGTTGTTCTTTTCATTGTAAAAGCCCTATTGCGTTTGTTTCTTTTAAATGTTTCTATCCATTTTTCTTGGACCTTCTTCCAAATATAGCTTTCAGGGTGTGCAAGTCTAAATAGTTAGTTTTCTTATTAAAAATAGGTTGGTCTTGAACCAATTTTGATGAATGTTGGTGTATTTTTGTAATAACATTATTAAGAGAACTTTTGTGGTTTTTATAACTGCACAAAATACTGTACTATATTTTATGAAGAACCTGGCCCAGTTTACTTCATATATTAAAATATTGAGAGAGTTTTTAAATCACAGTATTTATATTAATTTTTATGAATGGTAAAAAAGTTTGTATAGTAAAAATAAATCATTTTTACCTGTACCATAAGATACAGTAATCGTTAAAATCAAATTATTTTCATTTCAAAAATCCTAAAATAAGTCTCAAGCAGCCTTAATACACTAGGTTTTTAAATGTTATATTTTTCTATTGCATAATGTACACTCCGTTTACCCTTAAAGGTAACAATCTTTCCTTGATGGACTCCACTATGACCCTATCTAGTGGAATCCTAAAGGTAAGCTTGCTACCTTTCAGGGTAAGCCAAGTATATGTGACTTTGTTAAAAAAAATTCTTAAGTATTAACTTTTGGTTAAAAACCAAAACACTGTGACTTTGGACGACAAGAGAATGCATTTTTATCTACAACTAAACATTTAAATCACTTAACACCGTTTAATGTTGCAAGGCCTTCAAGAATCAATCCTAAGGGATCAAATAGAGAGTTTTAATCACGGTTTTAAACAACGTGACAAAGCAGCAAAAAATATTACAAGCTATGAAAAAGGATGTTATACTCAACTCTATAATAACTAGGCAGAACCAAGTCACATTATTTTGGTCTATTAAATATTATTTCTGTGCTCTTAAAATATATTTGCTTTTAAAGACAGTCTTAAGTCTGAACGCATGTATTTTTTTTTATTTACCCAAAATGAGTTTCTATATACTGTTTATCTCTATAAGGAAAACCTCTATTCACTTTATGAGGTAATTGTATTATATTTAGAAGAAGGTATAGAAGTTATAGGAAAGCTGGATAGAAACATATAAAAGGGACGAGCACAATATGGCTTTTACAATGAAAAGAACACAGTTAACACTTTACATTGTTGCCATCGGACAAAGATTTGACAAACATTTGTCCAATGGCAGCAATGTAAAATGTTAACTGTGTTCTTATTTTCATTGTAAAAGCCATATTGTGTTCGTCCCTTTAATCTGTTTCTATCCACCTCTCCTATACCTTCTTCCACATACATACAGTTTATAAATTCCCTAAAATAAGTTAAATTAATATTAACCTAATTATGCTTTAATTTGTCCAAACTTTGAGATTAACCTATTTTAAATTAAATAATAGCCATCCCATAAAAGCTTTAGAAATAGAATCAATTTCAGAGAGATCTTATAAATATATATATATATATATATATATATTTAAATGAAAACCCTATTTTTAAAATTGACCTATATAAGAAAACTTGGCTAACTTTACAAATAAATGCGTAAAAATATTGTAAAAATACATATCAACAGGGTAAAAAATATTGTATAGTTGGTTTTACTCAGTGCCATTTCCTATTATTTAGAAGTCCAGAATAATAAAAGCAGCAAGGTCGCTACATTGCTGTCCCATTAGCTGTTGAAGCCCAACACTAGAAGTAAAAAAAAGAAGAAAAAAAAAGGAGGCTTAACAAATAGGGAGAGTAATAAAAAATCTGTTCGTACTAAAACCTTTACCATCATCGCTGCTGGACCCTCTAGGACGCCCTTTAGGCTGATACTTCATTTGCACCTTCCGGTTAATTCCGGAGAAGTGACCATACCTACGCACATACAGTAGACCACATGTAAGAGATCAGAAGAAGAGTGGGAGTGTCTCCTTGGAACTAGTAAACCTGGAACTCTACACACAAATTAGTACTTGCACCAAATTCCTGGCAGACAAACAGTTGAGATACGACTGTAAAGAGAAATTTGTATTTGTGTGTATTTAATTATTTAACAAATAAATTATTAAGGTTTATAGTATTTAGATTTTTATGTTTAAAACAAGTTAACCTAATGATGGGGATTGAAAAGGTGCAGTCGTGTAGGATTGTGAAATAATATGGCGGGGGGCTCTAAGATATGATGGGGGACTTTGAGGGGGAAACGGTTTTAAATTTGTATGGCTCTAGACACTTGTTAAATTGTGTTTTAGTGGATTGAGAGTTTTTTTTTTAGCATTGTGTCTTTTCTACCCGTCCAGGTTATATGTTTATGTATTAATTACGCTAAAAGTTTTAGGCATGAGGAAAGGTCTATTTATAGNGAGTGTAAAACCATTTTGGAAAAACCGCCCTCAGTAGGCCTACACCTGATCGAGATTCAAACCTACTTTCTACTTAGTATTTTCTCTTAAGGTGGAATTGAATGGACCGAGAGTTGAGGTTCATCTTTTTTTCATTTCTTATGACAATAACTTTTTTTTTGTCAAAATAAAAATTACTGCTTCAGTGGATACATTTAATTTAATACTATACATATATAAATCTCAAAAGTTCTTGGGCACCGCGGAATTAAAACAGGGCTTTTTCTCTTCATTTTAAAAGTTTCTGCTTAAATTCCACAAAGCTCATAAAAAATATTCAAGAACGGTTGAGATTACTACGCTTATAAAATTAAACTAGCTATATCTACTTATGCTATAATTTGTTTATTTTGCACAAATAAGGGTTTTTTTTTGGCATAAAAATTTAAAAATACTGGCCTTAACTCGCATTCACTTTTATCCCACCTTAAGCTTCCCAAACTACAGTAGTGAGGTCCCCCACAACATCCTTGGGACTAAGCTAGTGATAAGATAAGTGTTAGGTTGAAGCAGTGAGTAAAGGGACCTAGCCTCCCTGGTCAAGGCTGGGTAAGATTGTATGGTCTCATGGGGCCACTCACATCTCCAAGACACTCTTCAGTTGCTCCAGTTTACCCTGCTTCTCCTCAATCTCTGGATCGGCGGCTCGATGCTGGATCTCGTTCAACAGTGACCGAGCAATGTCTAATATCTCCTGAAGCTGCTTTGGCCGCTTCAGCTTCACATGGCCATCTTTATAGCCGTTGTACTTCTCAAAGATCTCAAAGAACCTGATGTACCATAATCATATAAATTCATATAAAATATTCATTGCTTTACTATATCATAGAAATGAAATGACAAATATTACTCTTTAATTAACTTAACAGCACTGAGATTAAAATCATGAGCCACATGTGTATTATAATACAATACAAATACAAGAACAAGTAAATTAAGGATGCAAGTTTGATGAATCTGTTAAAATGGTTACCAAATTTTTTTTTTTTAAGCTTGTCCTGAAAATCTTCAACATTTCACACTCACTTGGGATGTCGAACTTCCACTTTCATCTTCTGTTTAGGTGTGCGATCCCCATGCCTTATGACAGCAACAACACAACGTAGCTCCATCCTGTCAAAATAAGTATGGCTACCATATTAGTTGAGGATAAAAAAAAAACAATATCTTTGTTTTAACTAATAGAGAGTAGCCTGTAAGGACCTAACTCAGTTTCTGAAAAGGTAGAGGGTAGGGTGTCAGTGTGAAATAAAAATATTTTTATTTTCAACTTCTGAATGTATTTAAGAATTTGAAACTAATTTGAACTTTTACTAAATCTAAAAATAAAATAACTAATTCTTTACCTATTCATCCAAACATATTTAAAAGGGGAGCAAAGAGATGGATTAAGTGAACACTAAAAGGGGGATGGAATGTCAATTACTATATCAAATAACTGTAGGTAAAAAAACAAATTCAAACGCCATCACAGTATTTTTCAATACATTTTAGGCCCATTCTTTTGCTTAAAATATGTACACAGAAAATTAATGTCATGTTTTTTTTACGTGTGAACTTTTGGAAGTACAATTTTCTGATAAGTGTGTAGTGTGTCTACCTACCTATTTAATAATGAGATGCCCTCCCATGTAGTTTTATTACCACTGGCCAAAACTTAAACTCCTTTAATAGATAAAGTACTCACATCTTTCCAAATGTTGTTGGAACAATCGGGGGATCGTCCAGTTGAAACGGTACTGACCAAGGAATGTGTAGTGTCGGCGCTAGTTCTCTTAAGATCATGTTGCCCAGAATCTTGGCACAGTCATCATAATACTTGTTGGAATTTTTCACGAAACTGAAGCCATTCACATCACACACAAATGACTTCCCACTGGCCCTGTTTAAAATTTAAAAAACAAAAAACAAAAAAAAAACCTGGTGAACTAATTTTGTTTTCATAAGTAAAATATTATTGACTTTAATTGAGTACTCACCCGTATTGGTGGTCGCATGATCTAAGGTGTTAATCTCGCAATGGAATGGACTGGTTTCAAATTCCAGTCGGGTGTACTTAAGGTGGTTTTTTCTAAATGGTTTTTCCCACTCCTGCCACACAAATGCAGGTATGCTTCTTCTTAAGTAGACCTTACTTATCCCTAACACATTAGTGTAGTTGATACATATAATGTAGTAAGATGCAATGCTAAAAAGAGATGTGCACTCTAAAAATAGTATATTAGTAGAGTAAATTATTTTAAAATAAAATGTTCAAATTGAAATAGTTTCAATTCAGGCCCATAAATACTTCATATAATCGTTTGTCGCAAAGAGTTTATATTCCAAGCAGAAAATGTATCATTCAAGCCCTACCTGAGTAGGTCAAAGCCGCAGACAGTTTGCTTGAAGGCGAGGCAGACTTTCCTGGAGATAAGCTTCTCGTCATTGCTGAGAATGACGGGATACCTTATCTCTTTCCCCTCACTGTCTCGCTCCACTTTACCATCCAGCGCAGGTGACTTGCGCGCCTCAGCATGTGCATAGTCTGGGCCTACAGTGTACACCTGAGAATAGGACAACAGTGCGAACCTTAAGCAAAATTGTTAGAATCACAAATAGTGACGAGATGATGAGTGCCATGCCATAGGTGGGAAACAAGTGATTTGGAGGTTTTCAGCCTAAGTGTTCAAGTGAGTCTTAAAAATACTTTTAATGTTTATTTTTGATGATAGGCAACCATTTGTATTTTCTTGATAAGAAAACTTTTGTTCTAAATTAACATTATTGGGGACTTCCCCAACATTTTTATTGCAATATAAACATGTTTATTAAAGTTTATTTAGGTTTTAATAGATCATTAAAATTTCAATAAGCCACATGCTCTAGGGTGTCACTGTAGATGAGAAGGAGATCAGGGTTCAAATCCCGGTCGAGTGTACTGGGGGGTGGTTTTTTCAAAAATGTTTTTCCACACACCCTTCATGAAAATATGGGTAGACTTCCTATAAATTCAACTTTCCTCATCCCTAGCTCATTAATGTAACTAACACATATGCATATAACCTGAAGAAGTAGTAAGACGCGGCCTGGTAAAAAAGAAAAAATCAGAACTTAATTTGGTTCAACGTATGAATAAATAAATACTACAAATGAAATGATTGGAAATAATAGGAAACAAAAACAAAAAACAATAATAGTAATGGATAGTAAAATTTAAAGACATTTTATAGAAAGCATGTGTGTTCCCCATTATGCTCATCTATCAGTGATATAAAAGCAAGTTGTATGTTTATAAACACTGCATTTTTGTGATTTCGCAGGAACTAAGGGAGACAAATTGAAATATAAGAGTAGTTATTTCTAACTAGCTTATTTTACCTTGACATCAGTCCCGTCTGTTGGCATAAAGTCCTCATAAATGAAGGATCCTGTCTTTCTAACTCTTGACTCGGGAGAGTAAACACTGCTACGGCTACCAATCTATAAACAAGAATAACAGGAATGGAATGGGATACGAGAAAACAAGAACATTTTAAGATATATTTTTTACTGGTAAACTTAAAGGTTTGGAGTTCTGACATCCGTGGTTTTATCTAATTGATCCAGGAGCATCAAATAGTGTATTTGAACCTAAGATTAACTTCCCAGATGATACTTGACCCGAGTAAAGCTCTGATGCCTTAAGTATCTAAGACTTGGAACAAATAACAAATGTATTATATTACTGTTTGAATTTGAAACCAGTCCCTCATGCTACCCCGCTGGTAGTTGATACGAGGTGTATTATTTCGTAACAATGATTCTTGACCGTGTCATTATTTTAGCTTGGTTGTATCATGTGTCCTGTTAATCTGTGATTTTAGAATTAGCCTTTATTTTTAAACATTTGGACAAGCCTTCACTATTACTAAGGTAAATACAATAAATATGAGCACTAGTTTGTTTCAATAGAATGTATACAGTAGACACATTTTTTGTGTAGAGGCACTGTAAGCCTTAATTATTATGTACCCTTCTAGTGTGTCCAGCCAAATTATATTTTAAAATTCCCCGACTTTTCCAGATTTTCCAGAGCCAATCTCTAACTTTTCCAGTCCCTATATATTACAAACATTATTTTATTATAATCACAATTTAATGTAATAGTATTTCTAGACACATACACATTCTGAAGTTGTGTCACACTATATCTAGGTGTTAAAAAGATTTCAGCCTAAAGCAATGGGCCATTAGGTAATGCGATCTAAGTTAGATTTCAGTGAGATCTTATTGAGACATTAAACGATCGCATTACATCAGTACAGTTTACAGTTACAGTGAGACACATTCTATTTAGTTTCTTATTCCTATAATGTAGTCAAATTCTCGCGCATAAGCTTAACTATCACTCAACTTTGGCTAAAGATGCACTTTAGAGGGGTGGAAAGATGACACAAAAAATATTTTGACCTTGAGAATATATATTTGTATGCTCAACAGGAAAAATTGTAATAAAATAGATTCACTGTCTATATTAACTGGAAGAAATATGCTATTTGGACTTTTGTAAATAAAAGTTTTGTATTTATTTTTAATATTTGAAATTACCATAAATTTGATAAAATTCCTTATCTTTTTCCTGACCAAGAAAATTCCCTGAATTTTCTAGGTTTTCCAGCTCGCTAGACACCCTGCCTTTATAAGAACTGAAAGGTAGCAAGCATATCTTGATTGGTTCAGCTATTGGGTAGCTTATAACATAAGGCCATAGTGTAATCAGTCAAAGTAAGATTGCTATCTTTCAAGGTAAACAAGAAGGTGCATACAGCATCCACACACAATATCCTGCGTGCTGTTTTAACCAATGTAATAAAGAGGCATTTAATGCCTTTGTTTTGAAATGCTCACAATACTTTCAAAGTATTTAAATTGGATTAAAAAATTATGTAAATCATTATTAATTTTATTTTTGCTAAGAAATTTTAGTATTAAATTTTTAACACAAATTACCCTTAAGCTTACCACATACACATTTATAACACAATTAGAATGTAAGCTTAAGGTTGATATAAATAATACAACAACCAATGAAAAGAGGCACAAACCTTTCTAAAGAGCCTTTGACTACCACCTCCCGCTGAAGTGGGGTAGTAAATGTAAATATTGTGATCTTCTGCAGACACAGGCTTCTCAACGAACGGCTTGTTAAACACAACACCATTAACTTCGACATGGTCTTCAGATTCCACCAATTCGTGATCTGCGCACCAACAATCAGTTAATACTGAAGATTGGATAACAAAAACAACAACGAAATGAAGAATGATCCTAGGTTAAACAAACGATCAATATTCGAGAGTTGACATCTTTAAAACAGTTATTAAAAAAAAGATCGAATTGTTAAGTGATTAAGACCAGAACCAAATTTTAAAAATGGCGATTTTAAAATGACTAATCTAATAAAAGAAACTATAATATAAAATACCTGTGACTGATGAAATTTAAAGAGGCATATACACCAAAATTAATAAACATAATAATGTTAAAGAATAAAAACTTACGATTGGGGTCAGGTGAGTCCCTATCAAGAACAGCATAGCGAGGGATTTCTATTCCTTCTTTTTCCAAGATTGCATAAACTTTTCTACGATCCTGAAGAAAAAATACCCAGTGTAATAGTAAAATATTTACTTGGAATACTAATAAATATTCTCATCTTATAGGCATGGCACAGTATTAAGTAAATTAGCAGGCCTAGTTTTAATACAAAATATGTTGAAGAATGCATAGATGTACTTTAATTTAAATATAGGACAAGCACACACATACAAAATATAATAAAGATCATTAAATTAACACATAATCAAATATAACTCAATTTACAATGGTTATTATGAGTCTGTGTAGGGAATAAAACTGGAGACCCTAAAATGATTGTTATAATAAAATCAATCACTAGAGGTTAGCATGAACAGTAAAATATAATCTACCTGTCAAATTCTCCAACCAGGATTCAAAAGTAATTTGTAGATACTTAGCTGTGCTAGCCAAGTATTTAAGAGCCTGTCTCACCCCACAGATAACACCTAGCTTAGGTTAGTAGTACAGCTCGAAAAAGATGTCGCACTGTGGTACGGTTTTTTGTGTTCTACTTAAAAAAAATTTATTTGAGTCTAGAGAAAGAGTTTTATCGTTTTTTAAATAAAGCAAAATTGAAGAATCTATTATTATTTTAATATAAAAATTACTAAACTGATCCCAAATTGACTGGTGTCAAGTTAAGAAAGTAGAAAACCTTACTTCAGTGCAATTTTTGCCCAAACATTCTTGTATCTAATTTCCAAGTTAATCAACTGTGAGACAGGCTTTTGAAGCCAGCACCTTGGTGCTCTTTACCCCCACAAAGTAACCTTACCAGCCGAGTGTAGTATTCACCTGTATGTCGTATTGCATGTGCAAGTTGTTAATAATGAAAGGGTTGTGCAGGTTTGCATACTGGATGGCCTTGTCCAGCGGGAAGCCCTTGGAGTGGAAGGAGATGAGACAGTCGCACACTGGCCATTCCTCCACCGGCTTCTGTAGTTCAACCACGGACCAAGAACAAGCACACACACCCTGGCTTGGAGGGATCAGTATGTTCGTAAGGTACACCACTGCGGGAGCTTATTTCAGTCATGTTACCTACACTTTTTTATACATGGTGTTTTCAAGAACTAAACACATACATTATTAGTTACTGGGATCCCCTAATTATATATATATATATATATATATATATTTATCACCACTTCTTACTATATGTTCAGGTTATATACATATTTGATAGTTACTCTAATGGGCTAGGGATGAAGAAGGAAGCATTTTAGAGGTCATGTACCCACATTTGCACAGGAGGGAAGTGGGAAACCATTTAAGAAAAAAACTTTGTAGACCCAAACACGATTCAAATGTTGATTTCCTGTCATCAACAGGCTAGTCTATCACGAGAGTAACACCTTAGACTGTTAGGCCATCGAAGCTGGTCTAGTTATAATTATATAGGCTACAAACCAAATGTATTCTTCAAACTGAAATCCTCATTATCTTTCTGAGGTTTTTAATGGTTTATCTATTTTATTTGGGGATAGAATATGGAGAGCAAAAGCTCCCTCATACCAGAAATTGCACAGAATCATTGTCATACAGACACAAACAGACGGTGAAAAAATCTGGATGTGAATAGTAAATAAATAAAGGAATGGCTGTAATACTGTGCCATGCATCGGTGGACACACAGACTACAGTAAATATAAGGAACGCCTAGCGTGGTTCACCATTGACTGGGAGGTTTGAATTTGAATTCAGGCCAGATGTACTGCGGGCGGGGTTTTTTCTTGTCCCCCCCCCCCCCCCCCCCCCCCC
>CABFWB010000121.1:267971-290859 GCA_902151455.1 Timema bartmani | reverse complement strand
CCCCCCCCTCCCCAATGGTTTTTCTGCCACATAAATACAGGAAGATTTCCTCTAGATTTTGCCTTTCTCATTCCTAAATCATTAAAGCATAAATGAAACACATATAGTTCGAAAGGATAGTAAGATGTGGTGGAAAAATAATAAATAAATACTATACTGTGACAAAATTACTAATGAGATTAAATTTAAATATTGTAACCGTATTAAGGTTACATCATTCTTCTTTATCATTATAAGAAGCTAGTATCTAATTGGTTTAGTATTTGTAGATGTGATAACTTTATAAGAATCTTATATTTTAGAAGATCCAGAAAATTTTACTCCTACCAATCCTTTAATTTATGTTCAACCCAAATGATACTTTATATTTGCATATATGCTATTTTACGATATATAAATAGTAGGGGTCATTGCTCAAGTTGTATTATACATTTCTAATTTTGTTTATTATAACTCAAGTTGTATTATACATTTCTAATTTTGTTTATTATACCTCAAGCCATCATGTTTTTAATTTCTTTCCCTTCCTCTATAATTAAATATTTAGCTTTAAAAAACAAATACAATATAGATAAAATAAGCAGGTGAGATTTACCAATGATGATAAAATTACCAAAATTATTAATTTAAAACACTTAATGGAAGTAAAGACAGGTATAAAGCCGTTATTAAAAATATTTTTATAATAATTCTAAAATAATTTAAAGTGAGGACATTTCCCACATAAAGATCCAAATATCTATCTCTTGTATTAAATAAATGAATTTGGTAAAATCTACCCAAGTAGAAAAATGTAAAAATAATCTCACAGAAATGGCACAATTTTAAACATAAATATTTGAAAAGCAAACAAACATGCCATAAAAATATACTAAGGGCAGAATACAGTGTGGAGATAGTGAAACAATGCACGCAAACACAGCTTTACAGTATTCAAGTAAACATTTATAAGTGTAGTTCCTAAGAAAATTGCATGCGCCAAAGGTTTGGAAATAACAATCAAGATAATTATATTTCTACGGGACTTAAAAAATGGTTTGATTGCAATACACAAAATTATTCTGAGTAGACTTGAGTTAAGAATTTGTTAAGAAAAACATGATAACAAATTAAACATTAGATCAAGTCTAGTTCACTAAATTTCACTAAATTTCCAAAATAAAGGTGCTCATTCCAAATTAGCTATAAAATATTTTCCAATGAAAAAGTGTGTTCGTTTGTACCTTTTATGGAAAATTTGTTAAATAATGTTCCCGTTATAATTCATGTTTTACTAAACAAATTTTTAGTTTAAGAATTTTAAAATCATATAACTATTTTACGAAGAAGAGTTTCTGTAAGATTGTCCAAAATTACACACCTTCAGTTCTCAGCCAATTTAGACCAAATTTGGTACAATTTTTAAACGGCAAGGGAAAGTTTTCCATCAGAAAGTGAAGTATATTATATCAAGTTTTCTTGTTGACACTTTATGACAAAGCTCCTCCAATTGAGGCCAATTTGTTACTATGGCCACTATAATTTGCACTGTATAAATACAAAGTTATGTAATAGCACAGTTTGATGAGAACAAGAAAAATGTAAATTTAAATCATTTCAAGCATTGCAGCTTTAATTAGAGTTTGATTTGTGATCAGTGGGCATGCAGAATAAACATAAAGCTTATATAGTCTGGTTTGCCTGTGAATGAGAAGTCGAGGCTAGAATCTTAGACAATGTGTACCGAAGAGAGTTTTTTCTAAATTATTTCCCACTTTATATACACACAAATGTGGTACATTCTCTTTACATTCTACCTACCTCAGTATCCCATTAACGTAATTAAATATGGATAGCCTAAGCAGGTAATAAGATGCAGTGCAAAATAGGGTGAAAAAAGTGGTCCTATAAATTATAAAATATGTCCGATTGGCCAGAGAATAAAAGGTGAGTCTCTAACTGTGTAGGAATTAGCTAAACAAAGTGAACCTATAAATATTTTACTCATAAGAGAATATTTTTTTTAGATTTGCCCACCATACAATTTATATTGCTACTGTAAAACATACTTGACATGGCTGTCCCAAGATAGGATGTGATAATAATTATGTGACCTGCATCAGTGGTCACATGGGCTGATGCGTAGCAACTTTATTGCTAGTGACGAGGAGATCAGGGATCAAATCCCAGTGGGGTTTTACCTAGGGTGTGGTCTTTCTAAATGTTTCACACTCTCTCCCTCCACACCTATGCATGTACATTTACACTATAATTATACCTTCCTCATCCCTATTAAATTATCAGTTGGGCCTTTCAATTCTAAGGATAATCAAAATTTGAGGATTCGAGAAAATTTCGGATTTAAGATTCAGATATTTAAAAAAGAATTTTTTGCTTCAATTTTTCAAATGATATTTGTTTTAGAGCTCTAATACCATTTATTGGTGGTTCAGAACCAATCCTAATTATATTATGGACCTAACAACCAGGCTCAAGACCAGTAATTTAACACTTAACTGAATGTGTGAATGTAATAGTGAATTAATTATAAGAATGTTTTATTTTATATTATTCTGTTATATTCATATTTCCTCTCATTTTCATAATTTTTTGGGGGGATTTTTAAGGTAAATTGGAGATTCGGATTCGAGATTTAGATTCGTAAAATAGTAGATTCAATCCAACTCTAAACCAAAATCATTATTGTATGCGTCCAGCCCAAACAGGTATCAAGACTTTCTGAAAAAAACCAATGATGTGAGTAAGTTAATAAATGGAGGACCAAGTACCAGAGGTCACATGGTGTATCCCTCCAAACCTCCCTCCTTGTGATGGGTGCAACAAAAGTGATATGCTAGCATGAAACAGGCACAGGAGCAGGCAGATAAAAAAAAAAAATTGGAACAAAGACTGTACTGGCACCTTTAACTATCTCCTGGTCAATTAACAAGGGCTCACTTCGGTGGCTGCATGGTCTAAGGTGTCATTTTCACTATAGACAAGACTCCTGATGATATCGGGGTTTGAATCCCAGTCGGGTGTACCGAGGATGGTCAACCTCGATGATCTTGAGGTAAAGTGCTTTCCTCAAGACTCAACGTTCGTGGGTTCTAACCCAGCTGGGTTCGACGGATTTTTCTTGAGCGATAAAAATCCGTAGCACAACTTCCTTAGGGAGGGGAAGTAACACCGTCGGTCCAATGTCAATTGTATCATGCAAAAGAACCATGGAAGGTATGTAGAAATCCATTTCCTTGCAAAATTGATAGGTCCTTTCGATCTCGCCAGAGAAATTGTCATGTGCTGATATAATCAGTCGGTTTAAAAAGTGCACATTAAATACCCCACATAAATAAATAAATATTGAAGATGGTTTTGTACTAAATGGTTTTTCACTCTCCCTCTACATTAATGCAGGTACACTTCCTCTAAATTCAACCTTCCTTGTCCCTAGCACATTAGCTCAACTATTACATATGTGTATAACCTCAAAACATAGTAATATGCAGTGGTAAAAATAAACTAGCAGGAGTTGTAAAATTTAGAAACAATACAACAGAGTTCTATTTATTATGATATATAATAAATGAAAATGATTATTACAAGAATATATATGTAAAACTAGACTTTTTTTAAATCAAAATTTCATGAATTAAAAAAAGACAAATAATGTAAAATAATAGATTCATTTTTCCCTCCAATGATCGGCTTTAGCAAACACCATCTCAATGGTAGTTGACCCATAAAAATCCACAGAGTAATTTTTCTTCCCTCTTTTGTGTTTCCTATATGCCTTTAGATGTTTGTATAAACTATGCAAACAAAGATAACCAATTCAATTAAGGCCCTTGGCCCTGTCGAGTGCAAGTCTAAAACCTATTTTGTGGGATGGTGGGTGGGTGGCATGGCTTCACAACCGACCAAAGTATCCTTCCACGTCAAAAAAACAGATGAATCACAGAGATCGTAGATGGCGCTAGTTACCGGACAGGTCTTGCGGAAAAAAATCATATGTTTGGATGTACCAGTTTTCTCGAGAATGAGTGAAATTTTTATGTTAATAGTTTCAACACTCCTTCTAAGATAATGTATCAATGTTTATTAATTGTTAAATTTTCTTATTTTTTGTTATACAACCGGCAGTTTTCTGTTGAGAAATGTAAATTTTATCGATATTTGATTACTGTTAAAATTATAGAGGAGGTGTGTATATAAAAAGTATAACTTAATCAACATGCTTCTATTCTTGAACAAACCATTTTTGAAAAGAAAATGGTAAAATAATAAGAATTCTTGAAGATAACTGTTTGTTCCCATGGCTCTGCATTTCCATGCCAAATGAAAAGGGCCAATCGCCTTAAGATTTTATTTCCAAGTCAAACATACCTGACTGGACGTAAGGATTAAAATTTTTTTTTCTCTCCTAGTGCGGAAGACTCTTAGGTTTTCAGCTTAGACCCCTATCTCCTAAGAATCTTAGAAAAAATACACCAATACTTAAGCTCTTTAAGGCAGGACCGGGCCAATTTTATGACATTTCTTCAGTGAGTATGATAGAGAAGGATTTATTAAAGTTTGATTTTGAAAGTTTTGGTAGTGTTCAAGATATACAAACTCTGAGAAATACTTTGAAAAATTAAGTTTTCATACCGAGTCTTACCTTAGTGAAATTAATTTCACTACTATTTGCTTTAGCAACTGATAGTGACAACTTAGCTTAGTTGGTAGCATGTCTGCCTTCTAAACTAAGGGTCCCGGGTTTGATTCCTGGCATGACCGGAAAATGTTTATTTCTCCTTTCACAATGATAAATTAATGGCCAGGGGCTGGATGTTGTCTGTTCTAGATTTAAGTTGGTTTATAAATCGTGTGTTGATATCAGATGGTTCAGAAAGTGCACCTTAAATATAGTAAAATCTTCCCTAAGACACCTCTGAACAGCAGACTCTTTTTTATAATGAACAGCTTAAATTTTCCCTGCAAAATAACATGGACTCTACCAATGAAACAACCTCCCAATAACGAATATGAACACTCCTAAAGATGCATATTTATGCATAGTAATCTCTAAACAGTGGACAAAAATTGAAAACACCAGTCCATTTATAGTAGTTGGCTGTAGGAATGTCAGAAATGCCACTGTCTCGCTTGAACTTTAAACATTCCCGCCTCCCCCTTTTAGTTAAAGTTTCTAAACTAGCCTATGTAGAATTAACTTACAGTACTTCAAGGTCATATCTCCCACCACTACCGAGCCATCAGTGGGGTGATGTTCCAGCAATTGTCTGTGCTTGTGCCCATTTATACAGTACAAAAAACTTACGGTTCTAATTTAATTTCTTTTGTATATTGTTTTGTATATTATGAAATCTGTGCAGTAATCTAAGTACAATATTTATTCTTTAGTCATAACTATCATGATTACAACACTGTGTATGTCAGTAATTAGATTGTAGTAGTCAATATTAAAAGTATATATGTTCATTTAGATTTTTTTAGCATGTCTTCCTACCTGTTCGGGTTATATGCTTATGTACTAATTACATTTACAGCTTTATGGATTAAAAAGGTTATATTTTGATGTGTACCCACATTTGCATGGTGGAGGGAGAGTAGAAAGCCATTTTAGAAAACCCATCAGTACACCCGACCAAGATTCAAACCTCGATATTCCTGTCAGGTGTAAATTTAGTAGTTGAGATTCTTAAAATTGTTTGTAAATGTTCATCAGTGTGTGTGAAGAATGTATTTTTAAATCCTGGTACATTTTATCACTGCACATTTTTATTTTTGTATATAAATAGTTACAGCTTGTGGGTCGAATGCGGCCTGTAGTATGTACAGGGCTACTCTTAGGCATAACACCATGCCACATTTACTGTTGTAAAATAAGATCTAGTTGAAAGTGCCAGACAACAAACTACTTTAAAATATTGACTTCTGTTTTACAATGACAAATAATAAAAACTATTGAGGGGATTAATAAAGGGTCTTAATAAGAGGCTAAAAAAAGGGCAAGCTAGCGGCAGGTAGATATTTTGTTGTACCCAGCAGCAAGCGATTATTTGAGATCAATGAGACCTTTAAGATAACCTCCTCTGGAAACACGACCATCTTTATGTACTCAAACTCCTCGAGTCTGGTTAGGATCTCCTTCATGGGTTTGGACTGCGACTTCTTGGCCATGGCACACACCCCCACCACCACCTGCTTCCCCTCCTCGCCCGGCAAATCGTCATCGCCGACTTCGCTCAGATCGCCCTGGAAAAAAACCCTCACAATCATCTTCTCTGAGAAAGTATACTTTTTTGATGTTGAACTGATACAATTCTAGTGAAAGGAAGGGAGGGATATATTCACGTCCCATAAACCCACTATTTACAAGAAATAAACTAATCATTAATAAATTGTCATTTTTTTATGTCTCAATATTTAGAAGCCCTGATAAAAGTGGACAATTTTCTTGATGTTTCTTTAAACATATATGATTAGTTAAATTTAGAGAAATTAGGAGCTGATTATTTTATGTAAAGTGAACTAAATCTAAGAGTAGAATGTATTTAATTTACTTTATAAAATATTTAATTTTAATTTAGATGTGTTTTGATTAGTTGTAATTAATCAAATACCTAATCCCTTTAATGTATGCACCATATAGTTATTTAATTGGATATAATAAGGATATAATAATCTATTTTAACTAAATCAATTATAATAAAATTTAATGTGTGTTTATATAGATAAATCATGATCCTATAAGCATCTCAAGTATCAGATTAACATTAATAATACATGAACCCCCATTTTATTTTTTGAACTTATAAAGATAGGTCAGATCCTATGTTTCTCGAATTCGAGTCTGAAATTTTCTTTTGAATCTCGAATCAAAATTTGAGTCCTTGAAATTTTAAATATGTACAATTTTAGAATAGTGAAAATATTCCAAATTAAATTTAAAAAAAAGTTAAAAGTTTGTTACCACTGACAAACAATATTGTTTGTCATAAAAAACAAAGGTAACACTTTTTGAGTAAATTTAATTATATTAATACAATTTTGTTCTTTTATGTGGTGTTTTCATTTTCCCAACTACAAAAGTATAATATATAACTATTTTTACAAATTGTTTAAAATTGTGATTTCAAGCCAAGGCCTTCATTAGCGTATTCAAGATACCTTGTGAGATTTTTACAAATCTTGAATATCATAGAATTCAAGGAATCACAGATTCAAGCATACCATCTCTAGTATTTTTTAAATATATTTTATATCTAGTTGTTGTAACCCTATGATTTATAAATAAACTCTAGTATTTTTAAAATATATTTTATATCTAGTTGTTGTAACCCTATGATTTATAAATAAACAAAGTTGTGTTCGTAATTTTAAAAAAACGAAAGGAACTACAGTAGTGTTTCGATAATTCAAGTCTTGAAAGTTCAAGGTTCTGTTAAAACTGAGCCACTCAACAGAAAATAAAAAAATGTTTGGAATACTGTTTTGTATTGTGACATGTTGATAATGGGTTTACAAGGATCTATTCCACCCACCTAACAGCACCACGGTAAGTTACACCTTCAGTTATGTTAAAGTATTGCCACCAGTGTCGAATATGTTTGCTTCGTATACCAAGTCTGTTACTATTGTACATTCATTGTATTGTGTCACCTTAGCTAAGTCGGTGGCATGTCTGTCTACTGATCTAAGGGTCCTGGGTTTGATTCCCAGCATGACCTAAAAATTTATCATTGATGAAAATATGGGTTTACCCTTTCACAGTGATGAATTAACGACAGTGGACTGGATGTTGTGCTTGTCCTTGGCGTAAGTTAGATTATAAGACACATGAAGCTAGGACAGGCCTAGCCAGCTGATAGTGGAAAATATAGGGTTTGAATAAAAAACTGAAAACAGTAATGAATGTAAAAAGTCATTGTATCGTGTATTGTGGCTAGTTTTTGTAATTTCTATCTGTCTGTTTAGTTTGTTGTGTGGTAACTTATTTCTTGAATCTTTTTTAGCTCATAGCTTGTTAGTTTTTAGTAAGCCGGAGTAGGCTCATTGTTATCCACCTCGAATTATCGAGACTACTGTCCTATTTGTTTGCAAATCATACAATAAGCTAAGAGTAAATTGCAGGGTAAATTAAGCAATAAGCACTGAAAATCAGAATTCTTACATATCAGGATTTATGTTAGATACACTTTATGACATATACTAAATGAAACCAAGCCAGACTTTTTCCAGGTGTATGGCAAATACTTGTAAAAGCGAGACGGAAAGGACTCACCAAGCGAGGGTACACCCCTAAGGACTTGTAGGCTCGTATGCAGGTGAGGTAGGCCAGGTGAGAGGAATGGCGGTGGGAGCAATAACACGACATCTTCCAATAAACATGCTTTTTTGGNTTTTTTTTTTTTTTTTTTTTTTTGAAGTTGTTTTACTGTTAAAATACTGTTTCTTGTGCTCACACTGCAAAAACAATTTTGAGAACCTAAAATAAAAATTAGTGCATGAAGTATCACAAAAATGAAAAAAGGAGTACAAAGTTTATAGTAACAACTAAATAAAATATTTATCTATGAGATAGGTTTCAAACAATATACAAAGTTGAAAAACAGTGTAGACAAATTCTATTCCCTTACCTGGCTATAAATATATAACATAAACATAAGAACCTCGTGAACACTTATTATGTTAACATAAAATCACCACTTTATTAAACATACCCAAGAAAAGTTGAGCCATTACAGAGAACTGATAAACGTAACACATCTGTTTTTACAATTTACAAATGCAACATTAAATGTGTTGGAAATTAACTAAACAATCGAGAGAAAGAAAACTTGAGAAAAAAAATCCTTTAAAAAAAACACATTGATATAACACACTTTTATAACAATCTGGCTTAATGTTTTCCATTTAACTTATCTATATTTTATGTTTATATTTTACAGGTTGATAGGACCAAACTTGAATAAACACAACAATCAGACAACAATATGGCTTATTTTACCAATTATAAAAGGGAAACATAAAAAAATTCACAGTGATATATTTTTAGTACGCTCTGATGATTTTAAAGTTGAAATCCTTAAATCAAAAGGTAGCCAATTTATTGATTGATTTAAAATGTCAATACTCTTTTAATAATAATAAAATAAATATAACATATGAATCTTTAAACCATGCACATATCCACAGAAAGTACACATTTAAATAATTTGAGACAGGACAACAATTTTATTGTTCTAGTGCCAACAACTAGCTCACATGGTGCATATGACATGAGTATGTAGATTTTTGTCAGCATTGCAGGTCTACATGCACAAAATAAAACCATGCACGCTTTCACACAGGCATATTATTAATTAAATATGCCAGATGGGTATAAAAAACATTTCTTTAGGTTGTTAAACCAAAGCCAGTAATTTTAGAACAGTGACATTTCTTCAGTGTGTATTATAGAGATTAATTTATTACTTATATAGTGTTGGTAGTTTTCGAGATTCACAAACTTTGAGAAATGCTTTGAAAAATTATGTTTTCACACATTAATTTGAGTCTTATCTTAGTGAAATTAATTTCATCATTGTTAGCTTTAGCAAGTGATAGTGACAACTTAGCTTAGTTAGTAGCGTGTCTGCCTTCTAAGTTATAGGTCCTGGGTTTGATTCTCGACGTGACCGAAAAAAATGAGTTTCCCCTTTCACAAACATATTAATGGTCGAGGAATGGGTGTTGTGTCTGTTCTAGATTTAAGTTATGCCTAGTTTAGTTGTGTGCTGATGTCAGTCGATTCAGAAAGTGCACCTTAAATATCTCAAATAAAAAATTATCATCGGATTTTATTTTGTATTTCATCTTAAAATATTTGTTAAAAGCTTATAGTTTTAGAAAATTTTGTGCTAGCATGACACATTATGTTCTGAGTTCAGATTATTTTATAATGAACTTATAACTTTAATTAAAACTGCCAATGTGAACGAAGGTGTTTGGCTAATGGCATTACAAGATAAAATAAGATTTTCAAGAAAACAATGAAAACTAGTTGTGACAGCCATCATAAAACCAAAGTGTGGTGATATTTCGACTAATTCAACTTAATGTGTGAATACTTGAATTTTTAAAGCATTCTGCAAAGGTTTTAGTTTTTAAATTACTAATAATTTGACCCTACCTTGACGTATCAAACTCTATAATACAAAGTATATGACAGCAAAATGCATATTCTAAGATTATTGGTATGAAATTAACATTGACAAGGAAAGTTTTATGATTTATATCCATCAAGTAAGTTTGAAGTTCTATAAATATTTGACGAAAGAAACAATTAAAAAATAAATGAATCTGTTGGCAATGTTGCAAAAATATTGTTGTCAAGCTTAATCTAATAAGATTCAATTTTGATAATTCCCTGAGATTAAACACAACACAAATATGAGTGAAACAAATAAACTTTTTAATTTTTTTTCTAATCAATATTTATTTAAGTATTTGATGTACAAGTCAATTAAGTGAAATTATTGCACCAAAACCTCAAATGAATTCACAAAAATGTATGGGGTTATTAGTCAATTCTGCCAATTGAGAATTTTTTAACTACATATATACACTGTAATAAGCCTAAGAGGATTTATAGATAATAATTGTGCTGTTAATGATTTGTTCAGCTGATACCAGGTACTGTTTAGTAGAACAATTAACACATGATGGGTTCTAAATAATGTGTGTTTTCTGTGCATGTTGTTTAGACAAGCAGGCAAATGTCTAAAACAATACTTAACACTTTGTCAGTCAGTGTAAAAGCTATAGCCTGAATTCATATATAAATGTCTAAATAACAAAGAAAAGATAGCAAAGTAAAAAAGAAGGACTATTAACTATCTTTTAATTGATTCAATAGCTAAAACATAATTTTTAGTAACATATTCTTTTAAATGAATGTTTGCAATGATAGCCAACTTCACACCTGAGTGAATTAATATGTAAAAGAGTATTTTTACAAATAAACTTAAGTTTGCAATAGGAATTAATGTATTACAAATACATAATATTTAGCTCCTGATGACACTTTAAAGAATACAAGTTACTGTACACACATATTTTCCGTGTAAATTCAATCGTATAGTAATGAGTAATCATTTATACAGTTCAGTGTATTTACATAAATCTCTTCATGTAAGTGACATGGTCTCGTTGACTAAACTTCATATGATTTTCCAACTAACACACCTCCCTGAACATATTTGTCTTGTTAGCAATATTTTGAGTTTTTAATTTGTGTTGGAGAATGTATCACGGTCGTGAGATTTTGATGGAGAGTTTTGTATTTTAAGATGTTAGCATTAACATAATGGGAAATACTCTGATAAGCACGATACAAAACCAAATAGTCAAAAATATTGAAAGGATAGAAAAAAATCCTTCAAAAATGTAATAAGCAAAACAAAAAATTAAAATAAAGATGTGGTTTTAGTAAAAGAATTTGGAAGAAAGAAATAAGAGCATGTTAAGTAAACAAAACAGTGGTACACAAACAAGTGAATGAGTACAACTAATTATGTATGATCTTTTTTATTTATTAATAAAAGCTACATAATATCATAATGAAACCATTGGATATTACAAACATAATGATACTTTTTAGCAGTGTGTCTGTTCGGGTTATATGCATCTGTACTAATTACACAAATGAGTTAGGGATGAGGAAAGTTATATTTAAAGGAAGTGTACCCACATTCACATAGAGGGAAAGTGGAAAACCATTAAGGAAAAACCACCCTCAGTGTACCTAACCAGAATTAAAAACCTAATCTGCCTGTCTTTGGCAGTCTAGTCTAGTGTGAGAATGACACCTTAGACTGTGTGGCTACCCAAGCAGGTCATGATGATACTGGTTTTTAATTTAGGTATGCAAGTGCTTATGTTTTACCAAGAACAAAAGTATACTAATGACCATTAAATGCATCAATGAATGAATAAATGGGAGAAATTAAGTTATATATTGCTTTAGTTGTGAACAGATAAGAGAAGAGAGAACTGTAAATTTTACAAAAAAACAAACATTTTTATAGACATACTATGGATTAAATATTGATAGTTTAGATGTGCATAAAACAATTACTTTGTTTAGTAATCTTAGCAAAGACAAGAAATTAGAAAAGAACCATAAACATGGATAAAGTCAGATATACCAAATCAGCCAATACAAGTCATAACTCAAATTTGAACAATTCACGTCAATATCTACATCGAGGGATCCATGTAAAACATTAGGTACTCATATATACAGATATAGAAAAGCAGCAATAGCAGCAGTGGTATCTAAGCAGAGGGTCATCCACAAATGACGTCAGACTTGGAAATGTTAATGCACCAACATTATATTATCACAAATACCTTTCAAGATTAGTCACCAAAAGCTACTGCATAAAACATAAATTAATATTTTTAGTGATTTCATCATTTGCTTCTATTTTGAACTAAAGTGTTTTAATTCCAACACACCAAATTACGGGAAGTTACTTTAATATGTATGTGTTTTAAGTTAATAAGTAGTATGGTATGTAAAAACCCACGATGTGGAGAAAGTCAACCCCCCTCCACGTACACCTGGGTTTGGGGATAAAACCGTGGATGTATGGGTAAGAGTTAAGTTTGCTAGCAAGAAATAAGACAACTGCACTAGTGAATACGTACAAACATTAGGAATCCATCAGCCCATATAAATATATATATGTGAGATCATGATAATTATTAATAAGAACGACCAACTTACCAATGATTGTACTGTGAGCTTTAACAATGAACTAGTACTAACATGCAGGTCGTTCCATATAAAACCAGCCCCAAACACACAGTATTTCAAAGTTTGTTTTCAAAATGTGTGCCACCCAGACACTATGCATGGCTCCGCTTACCAACTTATTAAAAATGTATTTATTGAAATTATTCATAGTGGCTGGTGGCACACATTTTGAAAACAAACTTTGAAATACTGTGTGTTTAAGGTCATTTTTATTTGGAACAGCCTGTGTAAAGGAGTTGCTAATTAGAAGGCTTTCACTGCCGGTGTTTGAATTGGAAGTTATGTTTTTGGGCCTATGCTGTGCTAAGGAAATAATAACAATCAATATTTCAGCTGTGGTTACAACAACTTTCATCTGGGATGCGTAATGATGGCCGTTGTAGCTATAGTCAAAACATTAATTTCAGTTTGAGTTTCTATTTTATTAAGGAAACAAAGTATATGATACATTTACTGTAAAATGTGACCATGATACATAGAATTATTAAGTAATTAATACAACATACGTTAAGACAACCTTACGATTTACTTTTTGTAAGTTAAATAAAACACTTAGTTGAGTAATATTTAAAATTAATATGAATTTTTCATTTAATTTAATTGTTGTTTTATTATATTTATATGAAATACAGTTTTAATTTTCACAAAGGAATGTTCAAAAGTAACACTAGCTCAAAATAAAGTAACCAGACCTTATCTATGCAAATCTGCTCTCTAAAGCGATTCAAAGTTTTGAAAATAGCAATTTATTTTTGAAAAATATAATTTCTTTTGCATAAGTATATTTTCTCTAAATTATTTATATCATCCCTATTGAACCCATAAGTGTAAGTAAATATGCAAACAGCCAGAACATGATAAAAAAAAAGGCCTCTACAAGAAAATGAATGTACAAACTTGTTGTATATTGTGGACTGTGAATAGCTCTTGTCTAGTAGATTAACCTATTGATGTTTGTTCTTATCCCTAGCATACATTTGAGCTCTTAGAAATCCGATAGTTACGTTTGAAGTTTACATTCTCTCTATTATATATTTACATCACAAGGTGAAAACTAGGATATTATAAAATAAGAATGCTGTTAAAAGAAGAGAATAGCATAGAATGGTGTGGCACAGAGTGAAAATATAAGCAGATAAAGGACAGAGTTGGAAGCTGACGTCATTTTTGAACCACCCCACAGTAAGACCAATAAGAATGTCAACGTACACACTGGTCACAGTAAAAGAGTTGATGGTCCTTCTTGCTACTACGCCATCTTTTGAGCCGCCACCAGTCTTTCCACCAGCTGAATGTCTCCATATCCACACTAGAGATCAGATTAAAACAGTTTGCTCTTGTGAACAAAAATAATATAAGAGCGTGACTGCCAAACACACACACACACACAAAGACAAACACAGTTTATCTTATCAATTATCATAGAGTTGTCATTATTGTTGTAATACTGTACAAACAAATCCTGTGCCGTATCTTATAAAGTGGAGGCGAGCTGCTATGAATAGGTTTTACAAAAACGCTTTCAATCTTTCCTTAGCCAGATAAAATTTTAAATGTACATTTAATTAGTTGTATTAAAAATTCTCAGTTGAAGGGTGCATGTAAAATGTTGATAATGCAGATAAAGACATTTATTACAAATTATCTCTTCTAAAGACAACATTTTCTTACTGTTGTCACATTTTACAGGTTTAAAAATACAAAATAGTATTTACATAACATAGTACACTTTTTACCCATTATGTTATCCAGTTGAAAATATGTCTCATTTCATGCTGAGAGGTTACTTTAATGCTATATACTATTTCACATTTTAATATTATTTATAAGCTTGCTTAGTTATGTATTTGTGAAAGCATAAAACCACATTAGCTCGTTTTCATCAAGATAATGAAAGCATAAAATTAAAACAAACAATTATGTATCACTTCCCCATTGTTATAAATTTTAGGAGTGTTTTGGAATAAAGTATATATAGTCCTACCTGTCTGGTAAGTAATTATTATGAGCAAATATACTATCACTTTTTAGTTTTTGGTGGGAATTACAAAATAATAATTTATTGTACTCAAAAACCTGGACTGTGATCCTGTTTCACATTTTACGCACAAAACTAAGAATAATACAGTGAAATCTCCCTATACAGACACTACTGAAAAGCAGTTTCTTCTTTATAACAGAGAGTTTAAATTTCCCCAGCAAAATAACACAGGCTCTTAATGTGAAACAATTTCCCAATAATGGATGTGGACACTGTTAGAAACGCATATTTATGCATGCAAATCTCTAAACAGCAGACAAAACTTGAAAATACCAGTCTATATATAGTATTTTACCGTAAGAACATCAGGAATACCACTGTCACATGAAGTGTGTGAGCAGTCCTGCCTTCCTCTAGGGAAAGTTTCTAAAATAGTTTGTGTAGTATTGACTAAGGTACTTAGAGCCTTCAGCAAGGGTTGTTCCAGCAGTTTAGTAAGTGGTCGTGTACACATAATAGGCCTACAGTACAAAGGCCTACTGTTCACATTTAATGTTATTTGTGTATTGTTCTGTGTATAATGCGATATGTACAGTAAGCTACATACAATATTTATTCACTTGTCATAATTTATCCTGCATACAATACTGCACAATGCAGTTATTAAATTCTTGTAATTAATATCCACAGTAAAGAGGTTTGTATAAATTCCAAATAACCGACACTTCTTAATAACGAACATATTTTAACATATTTTTGATCTCGGTAGGTTTTAGCTATTAAGAGATTTCCCTGTATATTTAGATTATAAACAAAAATAGACTGTCCCAATTATGTTTGACATAAAATCTAGTTTAAGATAATATAATAAAACTAGTGTCAGTGCCACTTACCTGCAATTTTTCCCGTCTTCTAAACACATATGCAAACACGTGTGAAATAAATGTGTCAACAACTAAAGAACGTATTACATGCATTACTAAGTAAATAATAACAATGTTGCAACGTATACATTAAAACTAATGCTTCATTTACAAACGTATACAGAGTGCTTGGTTCAAACCCTTCCACCCAAACAAGTTCTTCAATGTATTAGGAGGAAACATACATATTCATATTTTGATAAAAAAAATTTTTGCTCTATATTTGTGCCTTGTAGTTGTTTTCATTAAAGGCACTGGCTAAAAAAAAATATTATCTAGAGTAAATCACATTATTGACCTTACCAGTAGCAAATAAAAACTAGTTAACTTCCAGATCTAAAAAGAGTGTGTGCTTGAAAATAAATATGAACATTTTACATAATCATTTAAAAAACACGAATATAAAATACCAATTTCTGACTCTTCCTAAAATGAATTGTGAGAAGAGGCATTAGTTAAATTGATAGCACACTTCAATTTATCATCACATAGACCTGTTCTTCAAAACCTAATATGTACTCACATGTAATTTAATGTCCACTCTCAGTTGAAATTTGTTTCAAACCATAAAAACTACCTATTTACAATAGTGTTTTCCTTTTAAATACTATGCAAAACAATTGTGCTATCTATGTTATTATAGCAACTTAATAAATTAAATGTGAGCAAACAGCATCTTATTTATTTCATCTGCAAAATAATGTCTTTATACATTCTACTAAGATATCAAATAAAAAATATTAAATTTTTTTATTTTAGTAATATTCTCATCAAAAGAGACATTAAAACATATACTCAATTGAACTTCTCAATGAAACAAAGACCAAAAACTGCCAAAGTCAAATAAGTACCACAAAGGAAGTAGATCTAAAAGACACAACAATGGTTTATATGCTTAGTCACGGTGTCTCTTCTTGTGAGAGCCGACCACAAACTGAACATCAGTCCATTCATTTGTACAATAAGTGAGAACCTACAAAATGTCCTTGAGATTAAAATAGTTCCATATGGCAGGACATACTCAATGGAGGAAGTGATCAAGTCTCAGAAAATATTATCAAATGAATGGTAAAGAGAATACAGCACAATACAATTTCTGGGAATGTGGAAACCAAAATTCAGTAAATCAATCTTTGAAATTAAAATGTATGCAACTATGTAATAATATAGATGTATATGCACATTAATAAAATACATATATTTTAAAAATATAAATCTAGTCAACTTGATTAAAAATGGTTAGTGTTTTCACTTATTCTTACTTATTATGAACATTTAGTTATATAAAGGTGTTTGTATTGTGGATGTTAATGATAAATAACCAAAGAACTTTACTGGTGTATAGGCCTATATAAACATTTATAAATATTAGACTGCCATCAATATATATGTATGAGTGCCCTATACACCAGGGGTGGGTCCAGGTCATTTTCATAGGGGGGTCATAATTATAAATAACATAGTTACTTACAATGTTAGATTTATGTTTAAAGCCATTTAATAGTTCTTCATTCATATTTGATCTTATTTATGTTTTAAGCCATGGTCATCCTCTCCAATTTTTTTAAATCAGATAGTTTTTATAAACTATTTGGAGTGACCCTCCTTCAACAATTTTTTGAAAAAAAATGGTTCACTTCAGAAGCTATGAGTAGTCTTCGCCTTGATTTTTTTTTTTGTTAATTTGATTTTCTTATAAGCCATTTAAAGTGTTCCTCACCTAGACATTGAAATTTGGATGCCCCTCGAAGCTATTTAGAGTGATCCTCTCCTTAATTTTTTACGATAATTAGATACCTCTAGACAATAATCTTTGAAGTGGTCTTCCAGCGACAAAATTTTGAAAATTAAATTATTTCAGAAACTAGGCTATTTGAGGTGGTCCTCGCCTGAACAGTCTTCAAAATGACACGCATCTAGAAGCTATTTTGAATTGTCCTCCCCTAGACATTTTTGAAATTCGGATGACTTTGGTGGCTATTTAGAGCTTTTCTTCCATGACTTTTTCTACCAGTTAGATGCATCTAGCCTAGTAGTTATTTAAAGTGGTTTTCTCCGGCAAATTTTTGACATTAGAATGCGTCTAGAAGTCGTTTGGGGTTTGATTTAAGGCCATCTTTCAATTTCATTTTCGATAATATCAGAGGATTTGAAATATATCTAAGAGGGGGGGAATTAATTCCGGGGAGGGTCAAATTATTTCCAGGGGCCAAAGTCCCCCTCCAGTTTTGCCACTCCTGCTGTCCACACATACTCTATAGTCGGTATTCAAGGATGAACTGCTCTCAGGTAATTATTAGTCTTCTGATATGTGGTAGTCTACCGTCTCTTTGTGGAGCAATGTTCGTTACTCGCTATGCATGACAAATATTCGTACATGAAAACGAATATTTTTTCCACACTGGTGTGAGTCATATCGAAAATTGAATAAACGTGGACGAACAACGCATGTGTGGACCTGGCCTAAGAGGTGTCTGCGCATAAAAATATATGAAATTGTATAATTTATCTGTGTTGTATTTTCTTTCTAAAATTTTAACTTTTATTTTTTGTATTAATTTTCTAACTTTCACAGAGGGGTCAACTGACCCTTTGAGACCCCCTTCGCCCCTGAATCTGCACCTGCTATACACTACTTACATAACAGGTTTTTATTCAATGACAAAAGAAACTATTATTTCAACTAAGTGTATGCTTTCAAACCTTCTGAATGGAATATTGACTATACATTCTATAAATACTAATTATATTTTACTCTAAACACATCTTCACACATTTTAATTCAAGTGAATCCTTGGGCTCTTGCAGCTGAGATATGTTGCTATAAATCAACATTTTCAATATATCTAATGTATGTGTGTAATCAAATGATGGGAAAAGTAGGGTAACTAGCAACAATACGTTGGAATAATATCATGTTAGGATAAACATTGGCATGTGTTAAGCAGCTATAAACATGCAATAAAATCACTGCACAGTACAGTCAATGAATCTAAAAATATATAAGTTTGTTCATATTATTATGTTAACTTTCTCTTAAGCACAATTATATGGTTGGTAGAACCAAGCGCAAAACACTTATAATGAGAATTAATATGGGCTTTTAATTTATACTCATGCTTCAAGAATATGAATATTACAAAATTAATAGTACACAAATAATAATCAATTTAAAAACAGACAAAATAAAACCAAATTGAGGTTTTCAAATAATGTCACAAAAAGAACATAGGCCTAATTTGAATATCCAGATACTTACTTTATTGCATTAAGAACTCGAAAGTTCATTGCCACACTTACAAAAATATGACACATAACCCTAAAGTTCATTGCCACACTTACAAAAATATGACACATACCCCTATCTTGAGTAAGTTCTATCAAGTCCACCTCATTACAGCCTATCCCTATCTTGAGTAATTTCTATCCAGTCCACCTCATTACACCCTATCTTGAGCTAGTTCTACCCAGTCCACCTCATTACAGCCTATCTATTTTAGATCCAGTCTAATGTTATCCTCCCATCTGCATCTAGGTCTTCCCAATGGTCTCTTCCAATTGGGTTTGCCAGTCAGTACCTTAAATACGGTTACTAGAAGCTCCCATTCAAGCTGCATGTCCAGCCCACCTTAAATGGTGAGACTTGACTATCCTAATTAGCCAGATAATAAAAGTAAAGTTAAATTAGAAAAAAGCATATTTAATTTCAATGATTAGGAACGCATTAAAGCATCTAACACAAATAAAAAGTTGAGCCAACATTTCTAAAGCTATGCAAGATGACATTGATACAGGAGTTGGGAAGTCAATTAGATTTTAACCAATATCCAGTTGGGAAGTCATGAGATTTTAACCAATATTCATTATTTATCCACCTTTCCAACTTTCCAACTTTATAAATGTTACATAAATTGTTCCTTTTTATTTTATCCTGCAATCTCACTCACACTTATTGGTTCATTGTCATAAACCTGTTTTATTATTTTATGCATTTCACACTCACTAGGGCTTTCCATACAACTATACTCAGTACACACAAATTGTGGGATGGAGTTGCGACCTCGAAGTGCAGTACAGGCATTACTATGTAGGCTATTTGAGAAACTTTTACTGGAGGGGAAAAGCAGGACTGGCCACACTTTGCGCAAGACAATGGCATACCTGAGATTGCTACAGTAAAATAATGTACATGGACTGGTGCTTTCAATTTTTGTCTGCTGTTTAGAAATTTTGCTATGCATAAATATGCATCTCTAGCAGTGGTCACATCCATTATTGGGAAGTTGTTTCACTGTAAGAGCCTATGTTATTTTGCAGGGGAAATTTAAACTCTTCATTACAAAGAAGAATCCGCTATTCAAAGGTGTCTATTAAGGGAAATTTTACTGTATTTAGTTGATGGGATTACTCAATATAGCTTCAGCCTGCAGTGCAAATTAATGATCATACTTGGCCCTTGGGATGAAAAACGTTGGACCACCCTGGCTTAGGTTATGTATGTGGTGCCCTAATAGTCTAGATATCTGCTTTGCTAAGAAATTAAATCGGTTGATCTGTCCCCACAAAATTGTTTGGATTTGGTATATCTCTATATAGCGTTCGATATTGCTATCCAGAGAGATTTTGCTTGGATTGCAATACCAAAAGCTCAAACGCTCTCTAATGCTTACAGCTTTTGACAAGTAAACTTTTATCTAGAAAATCGAGTAAGGGATCATTATATCAAACTTGTAATGACCAATAATTTTTTTTATTTTAATGCTAATCCTTACTATGGATGAAAGTAATGGCTTACACCAAAAACAACTACATAATAAAATCATTCATGATTGATTTTTGTAATATAATGGCATATACATTTTTTTTAATGGTTTGGTTTTGTGGTAAATTTGTCATGCTCTAAATTTTGCTGGCGTAGAAACTTGCTAAGGTTTTCTTGAGCATGAGTTTAGCCCTCGCCACTTTTATTCAATACATTTTGTGAATACTTCTATGCACGATAAATCTTTATAAAGCAGTACTGACAAATACTTTAAAAAAAAATTTTTTAAACATATGCTTAGTCAACTACACTTTCCCAGACATTGATACAAGATTAATGATTTATTTTAATCTACAAGCCATATACCATTTGTTTACCCTGAGAGGTATCAACCTTACCTTTCATTGTTCCACTATGGAGTATCTAATAAGATAGGGCCATAATGTAGTCTGTCAAGGTAAGACTGCTACCTTTCAGGGCGAACTGAGACACCTCATTCAGTGCCGCACAAACGTCTCACACAACAACTGCTTGTGTAAGCTAATGTGAGTAATCTAAATACTCTTATTGTTAATGTTATGAAGAGAGGTAGATATGTGTTACTTGTACATATTTGGCGGATATACATTTAAAATGGTTAAGAGGCAGTTATATTGTAGGTTGAGTTTTGTCTATATATAAGCCAAGCAGCAAGTCATTCTCAAATCAAAACAATAATTTAAATAAAAGTACCATCATTAGCCAATAAGGTTCAGCAGTGTTGTCCACATCTACTATGTATACATCTGGGATTTGAGAATAAGAAGTCATTTCAGATATGAAGTCAAAACTTAATTGTAGTCAACTGAAATAACAGAAATTAAAAAAGGAGCAAGAGAATAAATAAATAAACGAAGCCGGAGTATTAAGCTAAATAAAATAAAATAAATAAATGAATTTTAAATAAATAGATTTTTAGCACTGTCTCTTAATACTCGTATGGGTTTTACGCTTATATACTAATTACGCCAATGATTTTAAGGATGAGGACGGTTATTTTTTGAGGAAGTGTACCCATATTTGTGTAGCAGAAGAGTGAAAAACCGTACCAGTACACCCTAGCGAGATTCGAACATCGATCTCCCCATCATAGGCAGTATGGTCTACTGTGAGAGTAGCGCCTTAGACCAGGTGACAACTGAAGCAGGTCAAACGAATTAGTTGATTATATTGAAAAATTTGACATGAATGCATATCTTACATCATTGTAAACTATTTTCTTGATTTATAGTTTTACTGATATCCTGAACAGATTAATGGTAGTTTAAGGGGAGCTAAGACAGAAGATTGAGTTGTTAAAAAAAATAATTTTTACCTAAAGCTGCTTCGATGGTTGCATGGTCTAAGGTGTCACTCTTGTGTTAGGCTAGACTGCCGATGACAGGTAGATCGAGGCTCGAATCCTGGTCAGATGTACTGAGGGTGGTTTTCTCTAGATGTATTTACACTCTCCCTCCATGCAAATGTGGATACACTTCCTTTAAATTTAACCTTCATCCTCCCTAGCGCATTAGCGTTATTAGTACATATGTGTATAACCTGAAAAGGTTGTAAGATGTGATGCTGAAAATAAATAAAATAACTTTTACCCAAAGGAATTAAGTCCCTTTGAAGATTATTTTCCCTTAACGCAACCAGCCAGGCTTGAAGTCTAGCCTATCAGATAGGATTTGTGCACAATAAGGGTGGTCTCACACGAGAATATGTGTATCACGATATGTGAATCAAGTATACCAAGATATGTAATCTCATGGTCAACACAGTATCTAATGATAGGCCTAAAAGAATGTGCATGATTTTTTCTTAAGTCGATCACTTGCTTTGCTTCCGAGATCTTGTTTATGAAGTCTTTCTCTTCTCTTTTCAAATGGATGCTATCAATGCAGCTACACCTAGGGCCGGTCTTATGGCTACGGGCTGAATATTGCTATCGGGAGGTTAAAGTTAGAAACCAGTTAAAGGTTATCAGCCACTTTAATATTTTACGCATTTTATGAACTGAATTTACCTGCTGGATAGCTATTTGTAAGATAAATATATTTTTATGCATAAAATGCAATGTAAGTACTGTTTTTACTGGTGTGCACATGCGTATAAGCACAAATGCTATCGTTAACAACCTAGTGAGTAGCGAGAATGCTCAACATTTATTAAATAATGGTGGCTAAACGAGTGTGAAGAAACAGATGGCGTCACGTGGGTGCAGAAGCTAAGATGTCTTGCAAGTACTAATTTCGGTGTCTGCCAAAATGTGGTCAATAGTTGGGTAAAACGTTTACAAAATTTCATTTATTGTACTCAGATTTTGATAATTTGTTCTTATATGAATATAACTCTACAAATAGCTTGTCAGTTTATATAAAAGTGTGAATTAAATGTTCTAACTTTATATA
>CABFWB010000121.1:223060-267605 GCA_902151455.1 Timema bartmani | reverse complement strand
AAAAAGCAAGGAAAAAACCAAGAAGAGAATATTGGATTCATCCTTTTATTAGTCTTTGTGAAAATTCTTTTTGTTTGCTCTTCAAATAGCTTATGTGTGATCCTAATAAATTATTTAATTATATTTGGATGTCTGCTAGCTAAACGAAATTCTTAATTTGGACAATATAATGTACGTAGAATATGTAAATAATAAAAGCATGTAGAACGGCTCTTGAGCTTTGAGATACAGTATCCTCCATGATACTGTTGCAATGTTATACCAGTTGCCTAGATACTCTTAGAGTATAACATGGCAGAGGTCCCAGGGATACTTGAATAATTGTGAATTTTGATAAAGAATTCAATACATTTCACTGTAAGGCTTTTCTTGCTGTAGTGGTGTATTGATATCCTTTATTCAAATACTGTGATACAGTATTCTTGTGTAAAACACTTCAACTGCTTGACCAATCCTTCAGGTTGGCCAAATATAATATTTTAATGGCTTGTTTAGGGAGGAAATCTTATAATAAATAATGTACAACTTTCAAAATTGAGTATGAATTTCATTTTCAGTAGAAGTGGCTCTTAAAGTGACTTGAGGGAGATAAATAACTCTTGGTAAAGAGAGCCTTCTGTTAGCTAGAATGCTAAATAGGGTTTTTTCCCAACCCTCAGTCTTTGGTTCACATCTTATTTGTACATGTACAATGAGTGGAGACAGGAAACACGTGAAAAGAAATCTAATGTAATAGGAATAGACTAGTTGCTAATATAACAGATAAATGACAATAAAAGAAAATAAGCTTCACATATAAAAATTGCATTTATCTAGTCTCTTAAGTGAGGAAAATGTTATGAGATATCTTAAAAATTTTAATATTATTTTTGAAAGTTTCCTTTCATAAGTTGAACATTACAAACGAGTGTTTTTTTATAGATGCTAGATTTTTTTGAACATCCGACATTAATCTACTTTCAATAACTAAATACAAACTATTTTACAAATGAACTAAACATGTAGCATCTCTATTATTTTATCTTTACCAAAAGATGAGTTTTAGTTTTTTTTAGTTTTGCTACATTTCCTTATCATATGTCTGTGTTGTGTTATCAAGTTGTTTGGAGATAAGCCCTTTAATGAACACAGATGCACTGCTGTGGCCTATATATATTCTAGTATTTTAATTTAATGTAACAGTGAGTCAATCTAGGATATTTAAGTTTACACATTTGAAGCAAGCCATCAAATTTTTACTGCTAAAAATAGTACAAAA
Organism: Timema bartmani; assembly: GCA_902151455.1. Lineage (NCBI taxonomy): Eukaryota > Metazoa > Arthropoda > Insecta > Phasmatodea > Timematidae > Timema > Timema bartmani. Next base: position 266,347 of record CABFWB010000121.1, on the reverse strand, counting down.
TAAACACAATGCCTATTATTAAAAATAAAAAACAAGCAATAAGTTTGGAAATACAAACTATTTAAAAAAATAATGTCAGTAAATTTAACGAAAATAAGTAAATCAGAAAAAAAAAAAATTAGCTATATGACAACAAAAAAGTCACACCAAGCTAACAATAATGAAACAAGCAAGGAGTTGTGGTCCAAACTCAAGCGTAACTAACAAACACTAAAATGTAAGGTCAGTTATAAAAATGTGTTTCATCCTGTGAGCGGCAAACAGTAGGGCTAAGGTAGCAGCTACTAAACAGTCACTGTATCCCAGCCCAGAGAGTTTATTTATAGTGACTCTTTCCCCCCACTCCTCCTTTCCTCACCAAACACAAATACTGGTTTCATCTGAGTGACTAGCACACACTTATACATAGAGAACCTACATATTTTTTAAAAAAGTAGTAGTTTTTTTACTCTCATGATCATTAATTGATAGTAATCTTTGAGCATCTGTTTAGAAAAAAAGTAAAAATGAGTTTCATTCATTTTTATTCAACCCAACATGATTAAATTTGCCCTTTTTAGAGATTTCATTGATATGAATGGAACCGAAAAAATATTGCTAATAAATATTACACTCAATTGTTTTGCTGAACTGAATTATCTCCTAAGAATGAGAATAAGTGTAGGCTACCCTTCTTTCACATGCTAATAAATTAAATTACATTTTATATGTTTTTAAATTATTTTTTCAATGTTGCATTTAATGTATGGTGTCTATATTTTAACTATAGACACAAGAACACAGCAAATCACCCCAAAAAAAGTTAGTATCCTAAGTGATCTTTACATTAAAATAATAAAACTTAAATCAGAAAATGTATTTTGTAAAACCTCAAAATGCCCTTTCTAAGCACCTAGGATTACCCATTTTCTGTGAAAATATGTTATAAATAATAAAACTTAAATCAGAAAATGTATTTTGTAAAACCTCAAAATGCCCTTTCTAAGCACCTAGGCTTACCCATTTTCTGTGAAAATATGTTATAAAGAAACTTAAAACGCCCCAAACATGATCTTTCAATAATTTGGGAGCTCCTTGGTGTTATCAAAAAAGGCATCTTGAAAACGAGTTATTACTATTTTATTTATTTATTTGAGGTATTTAATATGCACTTTGTGAAGTGACTTGATATATCTGCACATGATAATTTCTATTAGCGAGAGTAAAAGAGACTACCAATTTTGCCGAGAATGATATTTTCTCATATCTCCCAGGGTTCTTTCACATGCCCCAATTGACATGGGACCGACAGCTTTACTTCCCCTCCAAAGGAAGTTGTGCTACAGATTTTTATTGCTAAAAAAATAATCTTTGAACCCATGAAAAATCAGGTTTTGAGGCGAGCACTTTACCCCAAGACCAGACAGGTCGACGACAACAACAAGTTCAAATGCCTATACACTTATTTGTAGTCAATAAACCTGTCAAGAAGAAGTATATATTTAAAAATAGAAGGAAGAAACTTAGCTCATGTTTCTATAGAAGGTACATCAAAGAGAGATAGAAAATGATGTATGTTATTAACTTACTCTGTTTCTGGCGGCTCTCACGACATTAGAGCTACTACCATCAACGCCGATACAAAATGATGGTCGAGATTTTCGTAATCCTTGATACCCATGTTCAAGTTCTGTGTATGACATGTCAACATTACAGAATCACCTTGTTACCAACATTACAAATGTTCTGTTACATCCAACACACTGTAATAACACACACAAAATGTATCAGTAGGTTAGAGAATGTTGTTGCATAAGGACTATTACAGCCCCAAAAAAAGGAGTTTAGAAGTAGGATAACATAAGTTAATTGAATGATAGGTAGTATAATGCAGATCAATATATTAGAGTGAGAACCTTTTTGTACACTCCAAATTCTTTTTTGTAGTGAGCATTAAACCAGCATTCCCTAAGATAAACCCATATAAAGGAAGCCTTGACTACCTTAATTTTTTAATTTATTTTTTATTTCAATTGTTTTAACTGTGGTAATTTTGTCATAGGCTGGATCTGAATTTTTATTACTTTTTTTTTGTTAGTCACATACAATGCTCATAAGTACATATTAAAATAGGTTTATGATCACCTTGTTGTAGAGATGTAGGGGTTATTTTTGTAATAATTTTTAAGTCAATTTTAGGCATTTTTGAGTCATTTTAAGACATTCTTGTTCAATGGGTATCTTTTTAAATACTATCAAGATTTTATAAATACATACATCCTCGAACATAAAGTTATTCAACACACAAATGTTGAAATATGAATATAAAGTAGTCAATAAACTGTGAATCCTTTTTGCTTGTAAAATACACATTCCTGGTGAGACTGCAACTTTAGTTGAGAGGGTTGCGTCGGGAGGGGTAGCTATTACTTCTGAAGCACATATTTGTAAATCAATGTTATATTTAGCAGAATGCAAGAATTTAGTTATTAAAAGCTTTTCATTGCATTGTGGGTGTTTGATTTAGTTGTGTGCATTTATTACAAACTATTGTTCATTTATCTTTAGGTCATTTTTTGAAAATTTGAAGTATTTAAAAAAAAATTTTTTATAAATCATCAAAGTTTGGGTCATGATTGTAGGGATTGGTCAAACACATTTAAGAGATTTTGAATTGAAAATGTAGATGTAGTCTTCATGTGGCATAAAAGCAAAAGAAGGGTGATTCGAGTTCAATATGTGCGGTCCCAGATGTTAATAGCCTCACTCGTGGAGTGTTGTGTATTAGTGTACTAGAATTTATCCATGCAAAATACAATGTAAGCATAAATAAGTCGTGTAAGTTCACAAGATATGGGATGTTCAATGGGTATCTTTTTAAATACTATCAAGATTTTATAAATACATACATCCTCAAACATAAAGTTATTCAACACACAAATGTCGAAATATGAACATAAAGTAGGCAATAAACTGTGAATCCTCTTTGCTTGTAAAATACACATTCCTGGTGAGACTTCAACTTGAGTTGAGAGGGTTGCGTTGGGAGGGGGTAGATATTACTTCTGAAGCACAAATTTGTAAATCAATGTTATATTTAGCAGAATGCAAGAATTTAGTTATTAAAGGCTTTTCATTGCATTGTGGGTGTTTGATTTAGTTGTGTGCATTTATCACAAATTATTGTTCATTTATCTTTAGGTCATTTTTTGAAAAAAAAAATTAAATAATTTTATAAGTCATCAAAGTTTGGATCATGATTATAGGGATTGGTCAAACACATTTAAGAGAATATGAATTGAAAATGTAGATGTAGTCTTCATGTGGCGTGAAAGCAAAAGAAGGGTGATTCGAGTTCAATATGTGCGGTCCCAGATGTTAATAGCCTCACTCGTGGAGTGTAGTGTATTAGTGTACTAGAATTTATCCATGCAAAATACAATGTAAGCATAAATAAGTCGTGTAAGTTCACAAGATATGGGAGGAATCTTATATTTCCAGAATTCAGATCTTAAATTTTTTTACAAATTACAAATCCTCAAAATCTTTAAAAATGTACAAATTTAGTTAAACTAAAATTATTAAAAATTGAATTTAAAAAATGTTGTTTAAGGCTTGTAGCCAATGACAAATTCTATTTTGTTTGTCATGTCTATTATGTCATAAACAACAAAAACTAAACTTTTTAGTAAATTAACTATATTGTAACAAGATTAGTCTCTGGCAGAAGTACCGGTGCACTTCTCGTTGTCTACCCTAACTGCGATCTCTGTTATATCCATCTCCCTCCTAGTTTAGCAAGGTATGCAGCAGCAATCTCACCTGGCTGGGGGATTAGAAGGGACAAGCGGGAGGAAAAGTTACATGTCTAGAGGAGTCTGGGTTATTTTTATTCTAGTACAGTATTCTAGAAATGGAGGATTCCAGAGTCTTAACTGTGACCCCAATGTATACATGGTTGACAATATAGAGATATAGCTCCAGTCCAAATCGAGGCTAGCTAAGTTGGTGGACCAGCGCGTCCGGGCTAGCGTGCCTAGGAGTGTACAGCGTGAGAAGTGAGTGGATCGGCGTATTCGGGAGAGGATCGGCGAGTACAGCGCTCGTGTATCGTGGGTTATCACAGTGTATCGTGTGTGGGGACCAGCAGTGATTAAAGTGGACTATATACAGGAGACGCATGCATTGTTATTGTGAACTGTATCATATAGTGAACATTTTTGTGACTGTTTCAAATATTTGAATATTTATTATGTGTTCTATAGTAAATGATTTGTTTATATAATTTACTTTCATTTTTATGTGTTCTATTAGCTTATTAATTTATAGACTTAATTATAATTATAATTATTTAATTCAATGATTTTTTAGTTATTGTTTTAGCTGTATAGTTAATACAGTGTATGTGTTGTTTTATTTTTAATAATCAAAACCTTGACTATTTCGTAAATGCATTTAATTTGTGTTTTATCAGCAACCCACTCAAGTATCCTTAAAAGAACTCGCGGGTCACACGGTGACGTGTGAGCGGCCTGCAACCATCTCAGGATTCACGCACCCTGCGTTAAAATATTATTACAGTTTTGTCTTTTTTTGTGATTTTGTTATGCTCCCAACTATACAAGTCTATATTAATCAATTCTCAATAACTTTCTTCACACTTCCCTATCCTTGATTACTACCTTTACTACAACAACATCCATTCACCGCATCATCCCTCTTTTATTCCTAAAACTTTTAATCTTTCTCTATTTCACACATTTGTCTACAACATTTAGCCACTCCTAATTTCACCTTATAATTCATGTTTCCACTATCACTAGCAAGTAGCAGAGCTGTGGAATTAGAGTCGGAGTCGTGAGCAATTTTGGGTGGAGTCAAAGTCGATAAAAATGTAGTGACTATGATTCCGGCTATAAAATTAAAGCTTATAATATTATTTAACTATAAGGTGACCTGGTTGTCTAGGGGTAAAGTGTCAGACTTCTGTGCTGGGGGTATGGGGTTCAATCCTCGGTCCTGGTAGATTTATCCGATTGCCAAACCCTTCCTTCACCTCTTGACAAGACGTGTATTAATTACAACTTGTGAATGTGTGGAATGCCAGGCCTCCACCGTGGTTCGGATCCCACGTTAGGTCTTCCATTTCATCTCGCAATCACCCTACCATTACACATTAGCGTAAATGCGTATAACTCAACCGGGTAGTAAGACGTGGTGCTAATAATAATAATTTAACTATATTTTATACTTTTTTTATTGTTATTTAGGACCAAAATTTGTAATTAAGATTGAAAACTTTATTTAAATATAAATTCACAATATCAAAGAAGCTTACCATTAAGTCATATGTTGTGTTATGTGTTAATGACAGTAAATTTGTTATTACTAATTAACATAATTTAGATTTATGGAGGAGTTGGAGTCATACAGTAGAAAAATAGAGGATTCAGAGTGAAAGGCTTGGCATACCGACTCCACATCCTCAATCACTAGAGTGTCTAGTCCGTTTGTTAAACTTACAGTAAGGTACAAACTTCTAAACTTTACCAGTTATTTGCTTAGTACCAAATTCTGTAATTCAATTCATCACCCTTATATTATGGGCTGCATCAAAAGTCTTAAGGATCCTTGTATCATTAATCTGACAAATATATTTTTGCCACAAACCTTGTTAGAAGAATGCTTCAGATTATTTGGGATTCAGTGCTTGTATATGATGAGCTTAATGATTATGCTTTTAAAACACCATATATTGACTAATATGAAAAGACTATGGTATTCATACTTAAACACCCATAATTTTAATTCATCGATTCTAATAATCTGTCCTTAAAATTAGTTTTTTCTTTACATTAGATTTGCATGCCTCGAATATGCTATTAAATAAGCAAGTGACAATATGACTATAGACATATTTGACAGTACACAGTCTGTCTTCAAAAATAAATTACTAAATTAATTTTTAGATTTGCTGTTATTGGAAGTTCGCTTCTTAACTAATAACTGTTGTTAGTTCCTTCAAATAAAAATAAGTAAAAACAAGCCGCGGTGTCTTCTATTGTGGCATAGCACCACTTTTATCCATGGACCCAGGGATGTGAGAAGGCTATATCTTCAAGGTGGGGCAGAAAATGTTGACACACTTTTAATAACACTTCTATATAGGTCCTATCCTTACTATTTTAACTACTAAATGCTTCAAATTAAAATTAAAATAACAAAACAATGACCATTTTTACATACCCTAGGATTATTAATTTAAAAAAAAACAATTTCCCCAATATGGCCACTACTACATGCCATACACTGTTGTATGTGCTCCTCGAAACTTGACAAGACTCTGCGTAATGTCTCTTGTTAAATTACTTCAACTTCCACAAGAATTCATAAAGTACATAAATTATTGTTTTTGGGCGAGTTGCTTGAACATGACTCTTTAAAATGCCCCATATGAAAAAATAACAGCACCTTTAAATCTGGTGAGCGTGGTCATCAGGTGGTCTTAAGTCTGGTGACCGTGATCACCAGATGATGTCCCCAAATAGTGAAACAGGAATCATTTTGTAAAGCCTCTCTATTGATTTTCAACCCTGAATTGCAAAATAGGAGTATGTTTAACAACATGGGACTACGGCCCCCACAGATTGAATATCAATGGAGGTGCTTCACAAAATGTTTCTTAGGCACCTCGTTTCACAATTTGGGGAAATTGCCTGATGACCGCATTCATCAGACTTAACAACTCCAGACTTGTTATTGTGGTGCATGTTTTTTTTAGCACGGCGTCCTACTAACAGTTCGGGTTATACGTTATGTGAGGCATGTTTAAGAGTAATGTTTACGCAACTTGCTTAAAAACAAATCAGGAACTTAAAGGAATAATTGTGGTGGAAGTTGAAGCAATTCGACAAGACATTATGCAAAGTAATGTCAAGATTCGAGAAGTGCATAGAACAATGAATATAATGGTGGCCACCTTAAGAACCTTTTTTTAAAAAATGAATTCAATGGTATGTAGAAAATTGTCAATCTTTTATTGTTATTTTAAATTTAATTTGAAGAATTTAGTAGGTAATCAAAATAGTAAAGGTAAAGTGTTATTAAATGTGTGAATACTTTTTTGTCCCACCCTGTATGATCACTATCCTTAGTGTCAATTTGGAAGATTCTACATTAATTAATGTTACTACCGATACAAATGATAAGAGTTTCAAGTCGGGGGAAGACATATTATGAGAAGAGAATCCTGATAGGGCAAGGTGTATGAATTTTAAGAACACATACTTTTGAGGAATGTTACATGTATGACAGGTAGCAAAATGTTTATTAATAAATGCAATGGTTCTCCATGAATATCAGGCTCATCGCCAGTACTGTAGTATAATGAAAACTGTTCAACTTAAATTTACAATTACTGGCTTTAATGTTTCATTTTAATTATTTAAAAAAACATACTAACTAAAATTAATATGAATACCTAAATACAACACACACATATTGATACGGAAGACAAAAGTAGCAAATTATTCTTTTTTAAACGATAAATGTATATTCAACATAATTTCCCACCTAGAGAGAATTAAATGATGATTTATGGATTTACTTTAGGTTCACTATTAGACTTTAATTTTCATTCCAACATTAAAACAAACTATCGATTTTAAGCTAGTGGTGAAGCGCCTTCACATATCAAGTTTTATAAATTCGAAATCAAGATGAATGAGAATTTATTTAATAGATAGCTATTTATTTTATCCAAATAGGATGTGTTTAAACAAATAAAATATTAATACTATTATATTGAAAGAACCCGTTGAATCTGTTCCTCCACAATGAAGCATCATACGATAAATTTGAGTGTCACGCTTTGGTCCTTAGCAATGCTTATGTTTATGTTCATCCAGTATAATTATAGAGATCACTGGCTAAAAAAAAAGTTAATTATACATAAGCTTAAATAATGGAAAGAGTTTCTGAAAGCTCTCAAATGAAACACGAAATTTAAACATGTCACTGTTTGGCCGTGTCGGCTTATTTTGTATTTCTCGAATTTCTTTTAAAGTATTTACAATGCAACTACTTAAAACAAACTTTGTAGTATCTACTCCATGTCATATTTTAACAGTATCGAAATCCACAAAGTTAAACAACGGTAAACTCAAATGTTAATATATATATATTAGGTTATGTTGTTTTAGTTCTATTGGAAAGTACCTAATATGTACACAATTAAAAAATATAGCAGTGCAGCTATTAATTATTATTCTTAACTAAGCTAGCTGATTAATTGTGAAAATTCACCTTTGTTTTCGTAAAAATAGTTTATCGGGCCTTCAAATCGCCTGTCTCCTTACATAGATTCCAGAGGCTACAATTAAAATGCCTTGAATTCCAAGGAAGCAAATTTTAAAATTATACAAGAGACAGTTTATGGTAAAGAATTAGAAATGGTTGCAAAATAAGTGAATAAACATTTTTATACTTAATTAAAATATTTAAATTTTAAGATGCCTTTACCTATGTACCTGTATTAACTATTGATCTAGGCATTTTAAAGTATATTATAATCATGTTGTTAATATTATTTCAGAATCTTCGAAAGTCCAAAATGTGTCTACTCTTAATAGACCTCCACTGGAATCCTTTGAAACTATGTTGAAAAATCGCCGCGATGAAGCACGCCGAAGTATACTAGTTCAAGTCCATTCTGAGCAATCTTGTGCTGAGCTAAACACATATTGTACACAATATGGTTCAGTTAAAAGCTTACATCATTACAGTTTATCTAGTTCTACGGTGAGTTTAAATCTAAATATGGTATATTTAAGGCAAAACAAACTTGACCTATCCTAACCATAGAGTTCATTATTCTGAAATAAATTAATAAAACCTGCACACACAATAACTATTTTCTTGCTTCATCTATGTCATACTACTCTAACAGGCTATCCATGTATTTACAGGCTCATACTAATAATAAGCAAAGAAAACCATCTAAAAACTAAATCCATCACTCGTTCAATGATTACTTTCATATTTTTTAAAAATATTTTTTTATTACTGTGTCTTTTCTGCCTGTTCATGTTATATGTATGATCATTATTCCAATGGGATAGGGATGAGGAAGAAAACATTTTAAAGGTAATCTGCCCGCATTTGCATGGAAGGAGAGTGGGAAACATTTAGGAAAAACCATCCTCAATAGACCTGATCTCCCCCTCATCAACAGCTCAATCTAACACAAGAGTAACACCTTATACCATTCATCCACTGAAGCGAGTGTCATCTTAATTAAAGAGTGATCTGTTATGTATGAATGCAAAATAGAATTAAAAACTATTTCATTCAATTATTATTTTATTAAATGATTTCTTTAGCACTTTGTTGTGGTGGAATTTGCAAAAGAAGATGATGTTAAAACAATTTTATCAGCGAGTGGACATGTCAACATCAGTCAAGTGATACCGGTTCACTCGCCATTTTTGTGGTTTCGAGCCAAGGAAAAGAGTCGGAAGAAAGGAGCTCAACTAAATGATGAACAAACAATGCCCTTGATGGTATCGTCTGGAAACACCTCACCTACCCAAGATGAGCTCCGGCTATCTATGCTGAGCGCAGAATCGGTAATATTTCCTAATAATTTAATACATTAAGCCTGCAACCATTGTTATTCTACAGTAAATTTTTTTTACAAAGCTTTAAGTGTCAATATCAGGTAAACTGACTGCAATTGATTAAACTATTTAAAAAAAATTGGGTCATGTGGTTTGATTTAAGCTCTCAGAACAGATGAATATACTGTATTGCTCTTCTGCGCTGGATGATTTGGGTATCCGACTACGTTTCCTCACTGCCCTCCAACTGGAGCTAGCTCTGAATGGCCTCTTCCCTTTGATCACAGCCCTTCCCTTTGGCTCATCAGTTTCTGGCTTCGGCAAGGTGGGCTGTGACCTGGATCTTGTCCTGCATCTTGGTCCCGAGCACACAGAGGTATATACATACAAGGTCAGCTACTTTTGTAGCTACCAATTTTACAGTCTTTATCGTGGTTTCCTCATTTCTTAAAATTAAATTATATACTTATAAATAAATTTTGTGTGTTTCTGTCTTTCTTAATATGAAGAAGGAATATTTCTGAAGATTAAAATTCATGTGTAAATGTGAATGTTATCAGAAGGATTGTTTTTCCGTTCTATTAAACAGTCGGTTAGTGTGACAATCTGACACCTTAGCTCAGTCGGTAGCGTGTCTGTATACTTAGCTAAGAATCCTGGATTTGATTCCCGCCATAACCAAAAAATGTATCATTGGTGAAATGTGGGCTTAGCCTTTCACATTGATAAATTAGTGGCCAGGGACTGGATGTTGTGGCTGTCCTAGTATTAAGTTAGATTATAAAGTGTATGAAGGCAGGCCTAGCAAGCCGGTAGTGGAAATATATATGGCTTGAATAAAAAACTGACCCGGACCATAGGCTGGAAACAGTAATGGATGTAAAGTAAAGTTATGCCGGGATCACGATCAACTTAACGTAACCTAACGTAAAGGACCTCCTCGTGTGTTTAAATGGAGGCGATCAGGATACAGTTAACTTAACAAGAGATGTCCTGGGAGGTCTTTTACTTTAAGTGAACGTTACTTGAAGGGTATCACGTGATCTAGCCAGCTAATCATCGAGTGATGTCAACAGGGCTATTTAGTAACTAATTTGTTGGTATTATGACCAATGTTTACTCTTTAGCGTAAGTTCTAGTGATCAGACATTGAAACAAAATAATTAAACTAAAATAGGAAAGCTAAATTTATCAAAAAAGTTTTGTAATAGATATTTATTATATAGATTAAAAACTGTAGACATTCACAGATAATCACTGTAAAACTAGTACAAATCACAGATCATATTCGAGAATGAAGATGTTTGGCTCGAGTTGTTACATTAAGTTACGTGAATCGTGATCACACATGCGTTAAGTTAACTTTAAGTTGACTTTAAGTGAATGTTACGTTAAGTTGATCGTGATCCCGGCATCAGTGTGACAGAACTTTACAAGATAAATATTATTTGGAATTCTAGAATCTGATCCAGGCACCAAAAATATTTGAATAATCATGCTTGTTGTCACAGTCACTGAGGTTAAATCTACTTTCCTTAACATTTTCCGAGTATGTATGGGAATCTTAAAATTCCACGGTTTTTCAGGATGACAAATATCGACTGGTGTTTCATGCTAAGACCTCCATGGGAAATGGCCGCACACAAGTTCAGCGGCACATGGAGACCATAGGAGACATGTGCCAAATGTTTCTACCGGGTTGTACTCACATTAAAAGGATCCTTCAGGCACGGGTTCCAATCATAAAGTACAAACAGGAGTTTACTGGAGTCGAATGCGACCTTTCTATGACTAACATGTAAAATACAATTTTCTATATACCTATAAAACTCATATTATCTAAGTACAATAGATGTGCTTTGGTGGCCGCATAGTTTAAGGCGTCACTCTTGTGTTAGATTAGACTGCCAATGACAAGGAGATTGGGGTTTGAGTCCTGGTCAGATTTACTAAGGGTAGTTTTCCCCAAAATGGTTTTCCACTCTCTCACCATAAAATTGTGGGTACATTTGATCTATATTCAACCTTACTCATCCCTAACTTATTAGCGTAGCCTAATTAGTATATATACATATGACCTAAATAGGTAGTAAGACGCAGTGCTAAAAACCACCGTCATAGAATGAAAATTAGCCATGTCTTTGGAATAAAAATGGTACCAGTTTTGTTATAAAAACCTCTTAACCCAGAAGTTCCTGCATCATCCTTGACATTTCAGATCTTTCATGTGATGCACCTGTACCCATTATTAAAAAAATTTGCCCAAATTTAATTTGATGGCATTTAAAAAAAATTGTCATTCATATTACAAAAATTCAAGTTTTCTTTTATGATTTATTCCAGTCTTAAAAATATGTACGAGTACATGTATTGAAAATTTGCAAGTTGCATTTCACGATACATTATAAGTTTTTAAGTTTCTTCTAATAGCCGCGATGCCCTGGACCAAGACAAACAATGCCCCAGGGTGTCACAATGCACAGTTTGGGAACCCTTGTCTTAACATAGCCTTGTGTCAATGTTGGCTACTCCACATTAATTAGTTTTCATATTCATAAATGATTCTACCTACTGTAGGCAATGTAGGATCTAGGTAGGAAGGGTCTTTAAGGAAATAAGGAAATAGTTTATGCAGTCATCATTGACTATCAGCTTGTACTCAACCCACTTTGGTGGTAAAATGTTCTAAGGCGTCATTCTCGCAATAGACTGGAGCGCCTATGATAGGTAGATCAAGGTTTGAATCCCAGTTGGTGGACTGAGAGTGATTTGTTTTCTTAATGGTTTTCCAATCTCTCCACACAAGTGCAGGTACAATTCAAATAAATTCAACCTTCCTTATCCCTAACACATTAGCATAATTAGTATGTAAGCGCACAACCTGAACAGGTAATAAGACTCTGTGCTAAATAAAAAAAACTTACACTTTGCTTGTCTTGTAATGTTACAATGATTCCTTAACTGTGTTATGTACTTTTTATCCTCGACATTTTAATTCCTAGTATTTTGTTAACTTTATCTCTTATTAGGACAGCAGTGTACATGGGAGAACTACTGTACATTATGGGGTCCTTGGATGACCGTGTGAAGCCCCTTGTGTTTGCTGTCAGGATGTGGGCAAGAGAAGTCGGGTTGACCAACCCAACTCCTGGACGCTGGATTACCAACTTCTCCCTCATACTCCTGGTAATATTCTTCCTGCAGCAGCAATCGCCAGTTCTGCCATCCCTCAAGCAACTTGTGGCTCAAGCAGGTAGTATTTATATCTGTGTTGATAATTATGATTAATTATGTTTATGGCAGCATTGTGTGAGTGCTCTTTTCAAGTTTCTAAGATTTTTTTTTTCACTCTCAATCCGACACCTTAACTCAGTCGGTAGACTGTCTTTCTACAGAGTTAAGGGTCTCAGGTTTGATTCCTGGCATGGTCGGAAAAATGTATCATTGGTGAACTGTAGATTTCCCTTTTCACAGCTATGAATTGACGGCTGGATGTTCTAGATATAAGTTAGTTTATAAGATGTGTGCTGATATAATCAGTCGGTTCAGAAAGTGCACGTTAAATACCTAAAATATATTTTTTTAAAGTTTCAGTCTTTTAAATTAAACATTGTAAACATCAATATAATCTAATGACTTAGTGTCACAAATTTATTGAAATGGATAAATTAGTTAGCACCAAACTTAATAATCTAGTAATGTATTCAACTATTAATAATACATTTTATGGGCACAAAATTTCATGAAATGTTAAATTTTATAGTATTTTTGTGTAAATGGGAAAGTAACAAAATAAGTACCTACTCCATTTACATGATATGGATTCATTCCAAAATATTTCTTTACTGCACAAAATAACTAAATATAAGGGAGCTTAAACCTTAAACCAAATAAATATATTTTTTTCCCTAATTAATATACTTCCAACTAGAGTACTCTTGCATAGTTGGCATTAATCAAAGGCTATAAATTTGACGGGCATTGCCTGAAAAAAGGTTCAATGGCCCACCATTCATAGTTTTTTGGTTTTGGTTTAAAGTATGTTGTATGGATTAATTTAAATTGTATTTGTATAGAGATAGGTATAAAACATAATTAGCTTATGATGAAAAAGTTTATGAAATTGTTAATCAAATGTTAATAGAAATTTAGTTATATTTTGACATTTTCACCAAAATAAATAGATATAGTAAAATAAATTACAAAATAATAGAAAAATTATTTATTTAATAAATTGTATTAGGGATGGACGAGAATGACTTTTTTATTTCAGGACGGGAAATTAGCCAAAATATCGGGATTTGGGAGGAGAACGGGAAATTTTAAAACTATCCTTTAGAATAATCTTAGTTTTAAAATATATTGATTTCTAAGCTAATATAGTAAGGCTTGTTAAAGCTATAATATTATTAAAAACCGCTTTGGTGGCTGCATGGTGTAATGCACCACTCTTGCAATAGACTAGACTACCGATGACGGGGATATTTAGTTTGAATTTGGCTGGGTGTACTAAGGGTGGTTTTTCCTAAGTGGTTTCCCACTCTATCCACCCAAATGCTGATACACCTCTAAATTCAATCTTTCTCATGCCTAACACACTAGAGTAATTAGTACATAGACGTATAACCGGAGCGAGTAATAAGAGACAGTGCTAAAAAAAATTGCTAAAGTTAATAAAAACGTAATAAAATAAATAGAAGTGTGCGCGAATAGCATTTTTTCATCAAATCAAATAACAAAATTTTGAATTAGTATCCAATAATACAACTAATAAAATAGTTAATTTTATTATATTTTTGATGGAAATTATGTTTATTAGTTAATTTCTTTCGAAAATTGTGTTTTATATTTAATTATTTGCACAGGGGAAAATACTACAAAACATAATGTTTGGCAGCTCTTTAATTTGTTCTAAAATGTTCTCTCTAGGCTTGACATCCCTTAAAGGTGATTGTTTAGCACCCCTTATACTCTACTCCCTATCTGGCTCAGCAACAACAGACACGCTGAGCCCTCATAAATGATTGACCTTGGCAAGCTACTTCCTTTCCCCCCTTCCTCACATTTCCACACCCCAAAATATAGAAGAATATATCTATCCTTCTCTAAATCTTTCAAGCTCTTTCACTTGCTGAACCTAATAACTGTTGATAGACAGAGCACAATAAGTCACGGGCCTCCCCAACTTGTTTGTCTCTCTACAAGTGGTAAAATAACCCCCTCCTCATCCCAGCCACCAAGTTTGCTAAATAAATAAAAAAGACTGTATACCAAAGAGATTAACAGTGATGAGTAAGCAGTAACTGCTAGAACATGAGTGGTGTGTGCCCTTTGTTTTGTTCCTTGGAGCATTATGTTTTGTTTCCCCGCCCTAAACTTTTCGGGAAAGGGTCAATCTCGCCCGACAAACAGGACTAGATAAATTCCCGAGGGTTTGGGATCCCGTTCACCCCTAAATTGTATATATCTATATCATTATATTAATGAAATATTCCTAATCTCTATGTCTGCACCCTATTTAAATTTTAAAAATTGTCATTGAATACCTAAAGTTCTCCATCTCCAAAAGAGACAGTTCATTGTTGTGGCTCTTATTCACTTAATACGTCTCCTAGTTTAGTAAGATTTATAACAAATAAAACATATTTAACACAAAATAAATCTCTAAATTTCATGTATTATTTATTTATTTGAGATGTCATGTCTTTCACATAAATTATATAAATAAGTCGAATAAGGCAGCTGGTACTAAGGTTTTTATAGCACCGTGTTTTACTACCTATTTGGGTTATATGCTTATGTACTAATTAGGCTAATAGGTTGGAATGGTAAAGATTGAATTAAGAGGAAGTATACCCGCATTTGCATTGAGAGTGGAAAACTATTTAGTAAAAACCACCCTCAGTACACATGACCGGTATCAAACCCAGATCTTCCCGTCATTGGTAGTCTAGTCTATTGCTAGAATGAAGCCTTAGACCATGCGGCCACGAACGCGAGTTAGCGTTATCCATTGATTTAACTAAACAATCAAGAAATCGGCTAGTATATGGAAACTATTGTAGCCTTGAGTATGTGATATTTTGAATAGGTGAAGTTAAGATTATTTTTGAATTGCAGGGCCAGATGATCGGCGAATTACTCCTGATGGTGTGAACTGTACTTTTATAAGAGATCTCAAGAAGCTTACTGAACATAATGAGACGAAGAAACAAAATAAAGATTCTTTGGAAACACTATTGTTGAACTTCTTTGAATTCTACTCTTCTTTTGACTTTAGTTCACGTGCAATATCCATAGTTGAAGGTATGACCATCCCTAAACCTGAGCATGCACCTTTGTACATTGTTAACCCCCTTGAGCGAGGTTTCAATGTCAGTAAAAATGTAAGTCATGAAGAGACTGAACGTTTAAGAATAGAGTTGCGAAATGCTGCATGGGCTCTCGAATCCACATGGGAGAAGCATGATAGTGCCTCGTCAAAATCCAAAATTGAACCGTGGGGACTAGTCGCCATATTTGAAGCCGCTCAGTTGTCTGCGAAAGGACGAAATATGTTTTACACATCTGCTGCTTCGAGAAATGTCCAAAGGTTAGTGAAGGTCAGTGAACTTTTTATTCCAGAAGATTCACATGGTGAAAATCAAAGTGCAACAATTTCTAATGAAAGAAATCTACATTTAAAAAATCAAGATTCTCATACTGTTATTAAGAAAGACATACCTACAGAACATGGTGTTATAGTGCCACAAGAAAAGGTCTCTCACAAAGCAAATACTGTAAAATCATCACGTCGAATTCTTAGGAGGAGGTAGTATTGTATTATATAGTATTTTGTTAGACTTTGAATCAAAGTTTTGTAAATATAGATAGTACATATTTATTTTTTAAATATTTATTCATGTTTGTGAACTGAAAGATTCATTAAACACACTTGTTTTTGTGATATACCTGAAAGTTCTTAAGCAGCTTGATCAAGTAATTGGGTTGTTATATTTTCTTTTTAATATTGATTTAACCAATTGCAAGTGCTATAAAATACCATATCCTATGGTAAAATGTTTAGTCTTACTTTATATGCAAATTTTTCTACATTCAAGCCATATATTTTACACTACCGGTTTGCTAAGCCTGTTGAATCTTCATGTCTTATAATCTAACTTAAGACTAAATCAGGCACAGCATCCCCGGCCATTAATTCATCACTTTTAAAAGGTAAACCTACATTTCACCAATGATAAATTGTTTGGTCATGCCGGGAATAAAATCCGGAACCCATGGTTCAGTAGACAGACACGCTACCGACTTAGCTACATTGCTGCCATTGGACAAAGAGGTAATGGTTGCCTCTTAAAGAAAATCGATCGTCACCGCCCAATCCCCCGACCTAGGTTTTGTCGACGGATTGGGCGGTGACGATCGATTTTCTTTAAGAGGCAGCCATTACCTCTTTGTCCAATGGCAGCAATGTAAACTGTGAACTGTGTTGTTCTTTTCATTGTAAAAGCCATATTGTGTTCGTCCTTTTTATATGCTTCTATCCACCTTCCCTATGCCTTCTTTCAAATACAATTACCTCATAAAGCGAAAAGAGGTTTTCCTTGTAGAGAGATATTTAAGCTGCAATTAAGTTCTAAAATCTAGCTATAAAAAAAAAAAAATGCTCAATATTTGCCATCCTTAAGGTCTTGACTGACCATAAAAACAACTTGTTCAAGAGGTAAGCTACCCCAAAAATTACACATTTTTTCATATATAGGGTTATCACTTATGTTTTTTATCCCTATCCCCTGAGCACTATAGTGTGTTTAATTAAAACTATTGATTGAATAATGCCTTATCAATACTTATAACTACTATATTACATCTCTCTTGTTAAAGGAAAACTTTTTTTCACTTTTAAGCTATATTTCTTATATAATAAATGGTTTAGGAGGGATAGCAAGCACACTTAAGTGATAATGGAGTGGAAATCATTGAGATAGAACACTTTCATTGTCAGAACAATAATAATAGTATATTACACACCTTTTAGTTTTTTTATTGTTCTAGTTAATCCAAGTGATGCCTGAAAAACAATAAGCTCTTGGAAGTCTACTCTCTCGACACAAGATTGTTATCAGTAACCTAACTTTACCATACAGTTACTTTAATGTGGAAGGTTGAATCTAATGAAATTGTGTGGAGGGAGAGTGGAGAACCGTTTAGGAAAAATCACCCTTAGTACGCTCAAGCAGGATTTAATCCCCTCGTAATCAGCGTATTTTCCAAGAGTGTCACCTTAAGACAATAAGTTGAATTGGGTTTTATTAAATAAAGAAAACTTGGAGTATTTTGTTGATTTTAATTAATATTTTTTTAATTTCAATTCAAATTTTTACAGTTATCAAACAAATCTCTTATTAAAATATAATCAAGTTTCAGAATAAATATGTTGTTGAATCTTAGTTTCTTGAAAATGTAAACTAACCCTCATTAAAGTATTAGAGTTTATTTATCGTGCTAATACAAATTTAAATTACATTTTCACATGAGTTAACTAAACAAATTTCAGTTGTTATAAGCTAATTGTTTTGGTTAAATTATATTTCAATACTTTATTTTATTAAAATGCCAGTTTTTTATCTATATATATATATATAAAGGCTGAGGCCAAAACACTCCAGCATAATAATTTAAACATTACAACTTAATGTGTTGTAATTTATTTTTGTTTATAAATCAGTTATGATGAACACATTCAATCCAATTTTGTCTGGCATAAGGAGAATTTCAACAAGGAAATTCATGCCACTCTGTACAACCACAACTGAAATTAATAAAAAAAAAACAGGTTAAAACACAACTTTACATTTTAGTCCTAGTAAATAAGATATAACTATTATGCAATGCAGGAGTTGGCAAACCTTTCCATTCCGTTTACCCTGAAAGGTAGCAGTCTAACCTTGACAGATTACACTATGATCCTATCTTATAAACTGTAGTATAGTAGAATAATACAATGTAAGCTTGCTTTTACATGACAATTTAGTTTTCTTGCACAATCGCTGAAAATTGCTGCGAGATAGACCTGTTGATTGTAATTGACTTGTTGCCAACCCGTGATGTAATGTATTATTATTATTATTATTAGCACCGCGTCTTACTATCCGTTCAAGCTATATGCACTTAAGCTAATGCGTAATGGTAGGGTGAATGTGAGATGAAATGGAGGACCTACAGTTTAGCGTGGGATCTGAACCACGATGGAGGCCTGGCATTCCACACATTCACAAGTTGTGATTAATACACGTCTTGTTAGAGGCGAAGTAAGTGTTTGGTAGTAATCAGATAAATCTGTGCCGGGACAGAGGATTGGACCCGGACCCCCAACACAGAAGTCAGACATCTTACCCCTAGACCACCAGGTCACCTGATGTGATGTAATGTGAATGTTCTGCCCTTTGAGGGGGTATACAAGAAGCTTTCAACTGCTTTGCACTTCCTCCCCTTTCTTCCCCATCATTAAATATATGTCATTTATATTTAGCATTTGTTTTTTAATCACAAATAAAAGTAAAAACACTAAAATATTCTGATGCCACATGGTATCTGCCTCAGACAGTATCAATTTGGTTGGATGTGTGTTGTTGCAGCGAAAAGTTCAACTTAAGTGGCTTTCTTGATATATGCCCAAGTTTGAATGATGTCAAGAACAAGAACAAACCACATTTTGTGTTTGCTATCCCAGGTCATTGCCATTTTGCCGACTCTTTTGAGTTGAAAATGTTAAGAGAATTTAAACCTACCCAGTAGCTATCTAAAACATCTTCACTCTTCAATTAGAGAGTTGGTATCAATATAACTATGACAATAGAATTTTTATAACTCCACCATCTTATTTTGTATTAACATTTACATGCGGCGCTTGGAATCATGATCTATTGTGGCCATGGGTTACAAAAAAAAAGGCCCTCAACAAATTAATAACAAAGACTAAATGTAAATTGATGTTCAAATAACATGTAAATGATATTTTGATTATGAATAATACATCTACAATGTCTAATATAGGCCTACATAACTATCTACTGGGGAAAATCTTAGCAAAATTACCAGTCATTTTTATTTTCTGAAAATAAACAAAATGGCAACAAAATTACATTTTAGTGTTGAAATGGATGTTGAAATGATGTTTTAACTGTTTACCTTTCAACTATAGTATTTTTAAGATAGATAGTGCAATTTTTTTAGTTTTGAAAAAATGTTTATATTTCTTGCTGTTAAGAGAAGCTTTTTGGAGACCAATAAAAACAAGTTATCTTTAAAATGCAATTCACACAACTAATTAATATCCATGTGCTTAGAGGTCAGCAATGGTTTTTTTAGCACCACGTCTTATCATCCTTCCGGGTTATCTGCTTGGTAATGTCATTGATATTCAGTATTATAACATTTATATGCTTGTAAATTATAAAGCTTTACACTAAATTATTTAAATAAAATTTTTCAATATCATATTTAATATTAGGGAATCAAACCGAAATATACATCAGTTCTGGTACTTTTTCCAGCTCTCCAAACAATTATGTTAAAGTATCAATTTTTCCATGAGAGAAAAGTGAATGTTAAAGTTCTTTTCGGTTCTTAATAATAGGTTCTGGTTCTTTCAATTATTTATTCAATAGTCACACTACTATTATAAAAAAAATACAACAAAATAACATTTATTTATACTTAGGCTTATTCAGATTCCTTGTGGGAAATTTCAAAACACTGGAACCTGTGGGCTGTTAGAAAAACAATGGAAAAAAAAGTTTTTAATATAGACAAAAAAAATACCTAAAGGTCTAGGCTACTTCTCAACATAATCAGCACCTGAATTGAGACACATCATATAGGGATACGGGCTTTTGTATCCCTGTGTCAAAGAAGGTTGTCACCTGGAAGCTTAACCATCATTGGATGCCATCCTGCAACTTCTCATTGTTATTGAAGCGCTGTAGTCTCAACTAAGTTTTCATTTGGGTGAAGAGGTAGAAATCACTTTATGCCAGGTCTAAGCTCTATGGAGGGTGGTTGAACACTTCCCAACAAAAGTGGTCCATCAACGCCTGTGTGTGTGCAGCTGCGTGTTGTCATTAAAAAGCACAACGCCTGAAGTCAGCATACCTCGCCTTTTTTTCTGCATTGCCCTGCACAATTTTCTTAGTGTTTTACAGTACCTTTCTGTCATTAGTGTGGTTACTTGTTCCATAAAGTCAGTCAAAAGCACTCCTTTCCTGTCACAGAAAACGGCTGTCATCAGCTTTTTGTTTGAACTTTTTGGGTTTGTGTGTGCATCCACTACTTTGACTGCTCTTTGCTTTCAACGCTCACAAATTGAACCAGTGTCTCATCACTCGCAACAATATGATCAAGAAATTCATCCCCATCTTTTCTGTATCGTTGCAAGAATGCCAAAGCTGATCCCATTCTTTGCATTTTGTCCACATCAATAAACATTTTTGGAACCCATCTTGCACAAAACTTGTGGTAGCCTAACCTACCTGGAATGATCTCATACAGAACTGTTTGAGAAATATAGGGAAAATAACTCGAAAGCTTTGAAACTGTGAAGCGATGTTTTTCACAAACTTTTTGGTCAACACTTTGAAAAGTTCATTGTCACTAATGATTGCTGACCTTTACCACCTTCATCATGTACGTCAGTTTGCCCATCTCTAAATTTTCTACAGCATTCTCTGACACATCCTTCACCCATAAAGTTTGGACTGTACACTGTACTCATTCTTCTATGAATTTCAGCAGCAGTTTTGCCCTCAGCGTGAAAAAAACTGATGAAAGCACGAATTTCATACCTAGTAGAGCTCAATTGCAGCACATATGTTTACTTGTTCATAAGACAATTATAATTAACAAAAGATGGCCACTGAACGTGTGACGTGGGGAGAGACAACACATCACGTGATATAATTGCACATGCCCGATCTCTCTACTCCGCTTTCATCGCGAGGTACATTTAAATGGAGGTTGAAATGTGAATAGCCCTTGTATAAAAAATACAAAATACCACGAGAGAAGGGAAAATAGAGAATTTCAAAATAAAACTGAGTTAAATAAAAAAGAACATACAATGTAATTATAAAAATTTAGAACCTTTATGAACATAAAAACATGTAGATTCCAATTCTGGTTCAGGTTCTCAAGCAATTTATTATTAGGGTTTCTGTTCTAGTTCCTTAAAAACAGCTATCAATTTTTGTTAGTCGGTTTGACTCCCTGTGCCATACCTCGCTTAGTTGAAGTTGCATCCTTAATAATGATGGCTCTTCCTAGGCACAATTATTTTCAGTGTCCCTCTCCCTTTTTCCCTGCTACACGCTTGAAGTCGCTCATGTTGGTGGTGGAGATAGGAGAACCTATAAAGGCCAGGTGATCAATTCGTGTGGTCTCGCTACCCGATTGATTGTCCTTAATGAACAGTTGAATATTCTGGACATTTTGGAATTTCACATAACGTAGATTTACAGGTGTGCCTTCTAGATCTTCTGGAGTTATCCTGGACAGAAAATATTTCAATACAAAGATAAATCATTTATTAACTTGATACCACAATGCACAGGTTTTGAAAGAAAAAAAAAACAACTCCATGGTGTCAGCCTCCAAGCAATCTATAGCGACTAAGTGGCCGTCACATGTTGTCAGAGATAGTGCCAACATTTGTGGCTAAAGGGTGTCATGTGGTCAGCACAACATTCCCTCTGGCCGTTAATTTCAATTTTTTAGACAGGAGCTGCTACTTCTTTATTCAAGTAGCTCCTCAATAGTCCTCATGAAGCTGAGTTGTGAATTGTGGTTTAAAAAGGGGTGTGGAAGACATGATGTATGTATTGCGCCTCCTGGTCATCTTATGTGTTCTTTAGTTTTAAGTGTGATGTTCAGTTGTGTGTTCCCTCTCAAGAATTGAGATGAGTCTTGTTTTATGCCAGATAGAAATGTTTAATAAATAAAACAAACAATGTTAATGTATACAACAACACAGTTAACTTACACCAATTCTTGTACCGCTTGATAAGAGTCTGCCATATCAAAATCCAAAGTACGAGGTTGATTTATAAAGAGCTTGATGGTCTTTGGTCCTTTATCTTGAGGAGACTTGATTTTTAAAGAATGAATTTTGACAGATTGGTTGAAGGTGATTGAAACAATTAGCTGCAAAAAGACAAGATTTCAACAAGATAATCTAGTGAGCTTGAAACTTAATGTCATTTAGCTATAATTAATTAGAATGTGAACCCGCTTCAGTGGTCGAGTAGTCCAATGTAGGGGTGTCAAAATTGTTTGATCATAAAGGTCACATTTAAAATGGAAAATATTGATGGGGCCACATTAAAAATAAATGCAACCTTATCATCAGTTTTTGTAAAAATAGCTCCCAAGTATATTTTTATTTCAGAAATACAATTTTGTATGCATAAAATAGAAAGCTTTATCAGGGTTTTTGCACCCAGAAATATTTGTAGGCCTAGTTTTGATCAGTCATTCTTTAATAAATTGCATGTCTGTGAAATGTTATTAATTTGATAGGAACAAATGTGACATGTGGCCCTCAGTTTTAAATGCCTGGTCTAACTATGTTTAGGGCAACACTCTCCTAATATGGACTGCCGATGATGATATCAGAGCTCAAATCCCGGTCAGATGTACTAATGGTGTGGTTTTTTCCTAACTAGTTTTCTGCTGTGCAGGTATACTTCATCTAAATTCAACCCATTAGCATAATTGGTTCACATGGGTGTAAATGTAGCAGCTAGTGAGACGCGGGGGAAAAAATTAGAATGGGAAATTTACTATTTTATTAACACCCCACCTTACTAACCAGTCAGATTATATACTTATGTACTAATTAAACTAATGGGTTATGGAAGAGGAATGTTGAATTTAGAGGAAGTGTACCCGCGTTTGTGTGGAGAAACCAGTTAGGAAAAAAACACTTTCTGTACACCCGATTGGGATCGAACTACTATCTCCCTGTCATCGGCAGTCTTTGGTCTATTGCGAGATAAGCGCCTTAGACCATGCAGCCACTAAAGCGGGGAGATATTTATTTTCTTGAAAAAATTGTATGACTAACAGTCTAGGTAGTAATTAGTGACAAGCAGTAGCTTATAATATTTAATAGTCATACATGCTTTTGAATGTGAACCAATAAATGTTGAAACACAATGACTGTTTACACACATGTACTCATAAACACACAATTTATATTTTGTGTACTTTAATTTATAGTTGAACAGTCTAGGTATATTTTGGAAGAACAGACCTGCTCATCACAGTCAGACTCCAAGAACCCTCCTGAACTAGTCAAACAGTTGACAAAGGGATGATCATCAGATTCGTTCAAGCATTCGCATTGCTGCTTGTAGATAAACGTCGACAAGTCCATCTGAAAGAAAAGTAATTACAAGTGTCTCCATGTTTATTACACAATAAAAGTAATTACAAGTGTCTCCATGTTTATTACATAAGCTATTAGTGTCTTATCCTAGCTTGAATCTAGGACAAACACAAAAACTAGATCAAAGATAGGTAATTTGGCGAACATGAATAAAACCCAACCTATAAATGCTATTACAAATAAATATTATTACAAATTAACATATATTTCAATAACTTCTTCAATGTGGGTTTATTTTCATGGGAATGTTTGTAAAAAAAATCAGGATTTTTTTTGTCTTATACCCTATAAGTCTGAAAGATAACCCTGAGCTGACCTGAGCAAGCCAAACCGGTTAGTTTACAGGTGTATGTGTGTGTGTGTGTGTTTGAAACTTTATATCTATGCCTTGACACCAATTTTCTCAGAACCTCTCTATTTTTGTTCGATCTGCCTGTATGCCATGTGATAAGAAACAACCCTTCTGATTGGTGGTATTAATAGTGTTGATAGGTAGCAACAGGGTTGTGGAGTCCCGAGTCGTAAGCAATTTTGGATGGGGTCCGAGTCAAAATTGGAGTAAAGTCTGTTAACTCTGGCTTCAAAATAAAAACTTAAGATAATATAAAAATAAATGGTAAATATACCATTTTAGTTTAATAATTTTTTTTTTTTCCTTTGGATCAATATTTGTAATTTTGTTTGAAAAAATCATTTCAAAATAAATTCACAATGTCAAAGAAGTTTCCCATTAAGTAATCTGTATTGGAGCATTTTACTGCAGCAAATTTGTTTATAATAATCAATTTACTTTAGCTGGTTTGGAAGAAGAATCAGAGAGTAGAAAAATAGAGGAGTCTGAGTCTTGTTGTACCGCCACAGTCCTCATAGCAATATTGTAGTAAAGGGGAACAACGCAACATTGTAAGGCAGGCACGTGGCGATCCTCTCCTCATTCTCAGTAAATCTTTAAGTGACCCACAGGTCTCTGATGTGATCAAATTTGTTGTTGGTTCGTGATGTTAACCCGTCTTAAAAAAAATTGTACAAGTGGACCACATGTATGGGTTGTGGTGTGAATGGTTTATTTTTCTTGATTACTAATGTAACAAGTGTTAAAATAGATGTTTGGGACACCATAAATGTGTGTGCGTGTGTGTGTGCACCTTAGATAAAAATGTGCAAGTTTAAGTGATCAATAAATGTGCTTAGAATACACACACTCAACTTATTCAAAGCAATTATTTTAAGTGAATATACCATGAAACAATTCCAAGATAATTAACATGTTTTGATATCAACACGTGTTAATATGATAATCCAATCCATATAACTAACCAGAAAACGTTAAATCGTGCCGTAATTTCAAAGTATTAAATTACTTTAGAAAATAAGAATGGTTTGTATTATTTATATTAATGGACATCCAGAAAATAGTATTTACTAGCCTAAGCTGTGACCTATTAAACCAAACAATACAATAGCTTACATGTCCATGCACAGCACTATCTCCATCCTCTTCTTCTTCGCTTCCATAGTACTGCTGTATTTTATTTTCTAAAGCTTCATGGTTTGCTCCTTGGATGCGATCAATCTTGGTCTAGTAAACAATTTAATTCTTGCATTTATAAACTTTTAGCACAAAACATGATGGATAAGAACAAAAAAAACACTTTTATTTACGTTCCACAGTAATTGTCAATGAGAAGTAGATTAAAAGTATATAGGTCTAGTAACACAAATAAATAACCTTCAAAATTTAATAAATTAATATCTACTAACATATAACTTAGGCATATATAAGCTTTAAGTTTTACATTATTTTTAGTATGGTAGGCTACTACAAACACTGATACGATAAACATGTTTAAGGGGGGAAGAGGTCAGGCCTACAATGCATCTGAAAAAAATATTCAACAAAACTAAATACTCAATTATTCTTAGGTTGGTTATCCACAATTATTTTTAATTGAATTCAAAGTGTGTATGGTAGCTATAGAATCCAGGTATACAGTACATCAACTGAGTACCTTTCAGTATCTACTTGTTGCAATTCCTGGCTGAAAGAATAAAATGTGAGAGATGAGAAGTCAGAATACAATGAATTAAACTGCTAGAACCCTTAAATCACAAGCCTAAAAATAGCTAATGTTTGCTCAAAGTAAAAAAGGAAACCCAAACTAACCTTGTTTCTATAAAAAATAAAAGTTGGCATGGCAGAAACACCTTGGTTAGCCGCTGTTTCCTGACATTTGTCCACATCCACCTTCAAGAAACATGCTCTAGGATACTTCCTAGCAAATTGCTCAAAATGCGGTGCAATTCTTTGGCATGGCCCGCACCTAAGAAAAAAACAAATTTGGTAATGTGACACCTTGAAAGGCCTAGTTTACTATATTGACACAAAAAGTGGTCCAAGAACATTTATGGTTTGAGATTATTTTTTTTTTACAAAAATGCCTTACCTTGCAGCATTATTAATTAAATAAGTATCACCCCAATGTCTGTGTGGGCCTGTTTTGTCAGGATGTGTTGCGGCCGAGGATAGGGTGGTTACGGGATATATGACTGTGTAGGTTCATGATTGACGTCTGGCTTGGGTTTTTATGGTTTTATTATAATACCTTGCTCTATTGCAAAAATGTGATGTTGATGAGAAATATTAAAAGGATATGGGAAAACTTAAAAGATTTACTTAGAAGCTCATGAAAGAACTAAGTATGCAAGACATGTTATGGGAAAACTTAAAAGATTTACTTAGAAGCTCATGACAGAACTAAGTACGCAAGACATGCTTAACCAATGGCCTGAATGACCGCTAGGTGATCCCACATGATTATGAACCCCGGTACCCTGGGCACGACGGTAGCTCTCCAATACACATGCTGATGATCTGGCGTCCTAGCCCGCCTAACCCCAAAATCAGGCAGAGTGAACCCATAGACTTGAGCTGCGTAGGTTCTATTTGTTTACTTGCCAATCACAACACCTTGCAATACTCCTTTTGTCATTCACAATCCAGAACAGAGCTAATATTAAACAATCACACACCTCAATTTAGGTCATGCAGATTACATAAGACACAAAAATCAACAGCCATCCATACACAAAGAATCTTTATAATTTATTATTTAGAAAAAAATGTATCGACTAACTTATATCGCAGGTTATCGCAAGACACTAAGGTCTGCAGCAAACACAACTTGGTCATCTTGCTTTTTTCTATATCAAACTCAAATCTTGCAAATGTGATTAGTTTTTATTCCCTTAAACCAACATGTAGGCCTACCGTATTCTAGATTTTTAGTGAATTAACATAATTCAAACTATCACATATAGCTTAACTTAACCTTCATTTTGGATGGATTTAAATTTATAATACATTTAGAGAATAGTTATTGCCATCCAAAGTTGTCATGTTTGAGTTCTGATAAACATTAATTTAACCAGCCAATCAAAATATTTTACTGATTGACTTTTTTTGTGTTTTATGGAATTAATAACATTACCCAGTAAGGTTTCTTTTCTATATATGTTCTCAATAAGGAACTTTAAACTTGGAGATTGTTTGGGGGTTTTTTCAAGTCAGAACTAAGCTCAAAGTCAAATATCTCAAAATTTCCAGAGGATCCAGGTTCCACGACTATGTAGGGTTGTTGTAGGTACCTAGTACTACCTATACCACCAAGTGTGCTCGTGCCGCAATTTCAAATTTGGAAACTGTGGCACCTTAAACTCGACGATTTTATGTGGAATCTTAATTTGAGGTTATGTTTTGAATATTTTTTTACTTCCTTCAGTTTTAATTAGGAACCTCTTTTTCGTGTGGCATATTAAAATATTGTTCCAATTTAAATGGTAATTTGTACTAATCATGTGTTTTAAACTCATTTATTAATTATTTACTTATTTTTAATATGGTTATATCTGGTTATTATTACTTATGTTGTCACCCTGCGCATATCCTCTTTTCCACCAGAATAAACATTTATGAGGTTGTGGAAAAGTTCAGTCCGCTGAAATTTAGTATCTTTTTAACACCAATTTAGTTTGATTTTCTTGGGTCGTGTAAACTGGCTTGTTCGCTTAAAATTAATGGTACACATTTTATTGTAAACAGCCCTTTAAAATTATGTTTGACATCAAGCTACCCTACAAACTATTTTTTTTTTAAATATTCAAATTTACAAATAAAATTTTAGCCAAGGATTGACTTAGAGGTTAAACACGTCTTGACAAAACTTACCAAGTGGCAGTGTAGTCTACCACAACAAGCTTTGTACCAGAAGCTGACATTTCACTCTGAAAATGTGAATCGTCATTTATTACACGTACAGATCCCATGGCAGTTTTGTGTATTTATAATTTTTTGATTGATTTAGACAAAGATTACAATACAACACTAAATAAAATTATTAGCTAAATACGGCTAAATGACAATGCAAACTTTTTCATATGAGTTATGAGCAATGATTACGAAATCTACAGTTTCCAAATTCAGTTTCACCACGTGCAAGATTTCAGTATTTTCTTGATATTGTTTAAAAACAAATTTACTTTTCACAAGTCAGAGGATAGATAGATAGTCTATAAATGCAACAACTGAGAATTCACAACACCGTCTTCTGCAATTATTGCTCCCAAATTGTGTACCACTTCCTCAGACATTATAACCACTCTTTCAGTTGATGCAAAGACCACACTTTTAAAGGCCTTGACACTGAAGTTAATTTATGATTGGAATTAGTTGTTATCCTGGGCTAAAGAATCTTTTATTTGCAAGGCCATATTCGGGGGGGAGGGGGTTCAACACCCCCCCGAAATTTGATAAACAAAATATATATGGCTTTATTTATGATTCAAACAATATCAAAATTAAGACACAAGTACAAATTAGGGGGCTGTGTCACCATAAAAAGTGGTGTTTAGTATTTAGAATTTTTCCTAGCCTTCGGCAGTTAGGGGGCTATGTTGCCATAGAAAAACACTTTAGATAGCTTCTAGAGGTATTTAATATTTAGAATTTTTCTTTGCCTTAAGCACTTAAGGGGCTATATTACCATAAAAAAAACAGAGAGCTTCTATAAGTGTTTAAATAAATAATTATATAGATTTTTCCTAGCCTTCGGCAGTTATGGTGTTATGTTGCCATAAAAACCTTCAGATAGCTTCTAGAGTTGTTTAATATATATAATTTTACCTAGCCTTCGGCAGTTAGAGGGCTATGATGCCATAAAAAAAACTTTAGCTAGCTTCTAGATGTGTTTAATATTTAGAATTTTTCCTAGCCTTCAGCAGTTAGGGGGCTATGTTGCCATAAAAAAAACAATTCAGACAGCTTCTAGAACTGTTTATCATTTAGATTTTTTTTCTAGCCTTCCGAAATTGGGTATGTACCCACCAAACCCCCACTGAAATTATTGGCTGACTACGGCCTTGTTCATCTGGTTAGTTTGGGTGTTTACCATGCCCTTAGACTTTACCTGGAAATCATATAGCCGACTACTGCAGCTGTGTTGCATCGGCCATATCAGCCTCTTTCAATTCTTTAAAACTTATTTGCGATGATTCTTTTGGTTTTAAAAAACTATCCTGAAGCTGCTGTAAAGCAATTGCAATATCCCCTCGTGCCTCTCGTCGATCCAATTGTGACTCCCTAAGTTGTTGCAATGCAGCGGTATTAGCCTTCTGCGACTTAAGTGCCTCAGGTTGGCTCAAATGAATTTGGACCAACTGTTGGAAAACTGCCTGAAGCATTTCCATTAAGCCCTCCGTATCTATGAAATGTTCCCCTACCTACACTGGTATTGCCTCCTCACTGACCACATACACATCGGCTCCAACACAATATTATCCACAACGGACTCAGTGGTTTCTAGCTGTTCAGCATTTTTCATAGGAAATTCAACCATATTGCCTAGTTCTTGGGGGTCCATGATCCTACTTGAAACTAACCGTAAACAAAACACACACAACCTTTTAAAAACTTCACAGGCTTACTGGTTCGGCCTGCTTACATTCAAACTTGGCAATGCCCTTGAAAGGCCACCCCCATTAGACAAAATGAATATTCCGAAGGCCCCACGTTGTGGCACCAATTTGGCAAAAAAGGCAATAATAATAAAAATACAAATATATTTTTTTTTGGCAAGTTCAATATTCGGCAAACATGAATTACCACTAATATGGTACCCAAATTCAGTGTTACAAGTATGGATATTTAAATAGAATATATATATATATATATGACATTAGATGTGTAGAGTTCAAAAGGTTGGAAAATAATGCTTCAAAGAGAGAAATCGAGGTTAGTATATAGTGTATGTGTTTGTTAAAGGGCTCTTTTATTACGCTACATTCTACCTGTAATAAATATTCAAATGCCTTAATAATTCAAATTTACAATTACTATTTTAACATTCTTTACATTTGCTTGTGAAAAAATCTGGAGAATATTCCACTTGAGTAATATAATATTTTTGAAACAAAAAATATTCTTAATAGGATTACAATCATTCTTATGAAACCTTCGATAAAATCTTAGTTTTGGCTAAAATTATATTTAAATTTTAAATACAAATTTCAAATATATTTGAGAAGAAACCATGAAGTAGATTCCTGATATTATTAATTATTAGTTAGTTCAACCTCCTGACTATATATCTGAGTTCCAAAATATAGCTAAAGCCTTATTAGATATTTTCATTCGCTTGTCAAAAAGAATTTTACCTCAGAGTCTACTGAGAGCTTGTTTATTGATTCCAAATGCAAGATGGTGTTCCGTTTTAACAATTCGAGATATTCTAGACCTATACCCTTGGCGCTAGGCATTTAGCATAAAATATTTTTTTTAAAATGCTTGTCACTAGATGACTTTTAAATGTCAGAGCGAGTACAAATATGAGCCAACATAACCTTAAATAGCCCGACGTTTTAATATTTATTTATTAGTTTACAGTAATAAAATAATTAATAATGGAAAACAACTTTCTAGTAAAAGAAGAACATTTTCATAAACTCAATGATGAGCTAGAAATAAAAACTAATCAATTAATGAAAGAAGTTGAGTGTGTAATGGTTAGTCATTTGAGTTTAAAGTAGGCCCACTATGTGCATGTATGAGAATTCGATTAAGCTATAGGAGGAAGAAACTAAAAATGAATTGTGTATCACAACAATTTTAAACTGTACTGGTGTAAGGTGATCTTTTAATGTCTTGATATGATCTCATTAAATTTATAGTTTTAGATATAAATAATTAGGCCTATTTATGTAGGCCAATATAGTAAAAATCTCAATGGTGTGAGCCCACACAATCGAGCTTT
This sequence comes from Timema bartmani, assembly GCA_902151455.1. Lineage (NCBI taxonomy): Eukaryota > Metazoa > Arthropoda > Insecta > Phasmatodea > Timematidae > Timema > Timema bartmani. The sequence continues at coordinate 235,007 of CABFWB010000121.1, read as the reverse complement.
ACTGACAGAGCGGCCGCCGTTGGCGATGATTGTGCCAACATTTGCTCAAGCCACTATTCACTTATTGTTCATTTAACAGTTGGTGGTATCTTTTATCTATGTATAAACTGTAGGCCTATTGAAAAACCCCACCCAGTCTGTCATCGATCATGTATTCTGAAATTATAGGGGTGGAAATGTTACAAATATACACAATTTTTTCATTTTGACTTTTTAAATGAACGATTTATATACTGTAGGTAATTTGTACAGTAGGGGAGACGGGAGGTATGGGACATTGGGAGGGGTGGGACAGTGAGATTTAAAATATAACTGTTGGCGCCACTGATTTTATTTTACCTCTAAAGGTAGCTGTTGTCATAGCCTATCCAATGACCTTTTGCTTTGTGAGTTAACAATAAAAATTTACTGTAAGGGGAGGCATGGGACGGCTTTGTTCCATCCCTCACTTACATTTTTAGGTTATTGTAGGACCTACATAGTAAGCCTATGTTATTTTATATGGGCATTATTTATAGGCCTACTTTATTAATAACTTTAAAATAAGGTTGGCCTATTAAAAGCATGATTATTTTTAAAAGTTTAAAGGATAAACCTATAGAAAAGTATAAGTCCTACAGCTTAATGCTTCCAATAGCTTTCATATGAGATTAACTATCAGCTGTATATACTAAATATAGTTCAAGCCTATTTAAATTATCATAGAACAAATTTTTTTATTTTAAATCACTAGATAAGTGAGGAAAAGATGCATTTTGACCCACACTCTCGAAAGACAGGAAATAGAACAAATGGAAGCCAAACGTAGGCCTAAATCACCTGTAAGTAAAAAGGACAAAAATAAGATTGTTCCTAAATTAGTTAACAATACAGAATCTGAAGATTCTCGAATTGATGAGCCAACAGCCATTTCATCAGAAGAGTCAGCTGAAGAGCATGCAATAGAAGTAGTTGATCCTAAACAAAACCCTAACCTCTTAAAACAAGTAGCATTTGCTTTAATGAAGTTGCTAGGATGTTCCTGTAAAAGTACAAAATATGTATAAGCATGCATTATACAGGGGCCTCCAGAACCAAGTGATTGCACTGGCCAACAGGAAGTACAAGTGATGACACTTAAGTCCAATGACAGAGATAAAAAAAATTGCTGGTGGATAGTGACATTTCTTTTGTGGACTTGAATCAAATAGTTGGTATTCTTCCAAATCCAAGAATGGTCCAACAAGTTGATGGAATTAAATATTTGTTTGATTACCCCCCTTGAGTGTTTGAAAACTAGCACAAAATACATTTTGAACAGTTATGTTGTGATAAATTTGTAGCCTTAACATATCTTCCTCTCAAGTAAGAGATTGTTGAGTTAAATAGGCACAGTGTTGGAATAATTAATTGAAGAACCTATTATGGTTATACTCGTACATATCTTATTGTAAGAGACTTCTAGGGTTAGCCTATTTCTGTTAAGGTCAAATTTAAAAGTGTACTGTCCCATTTCTCCCCTGACCATGTCCTATGCCTCCCGAGGTAAGGGAGGGATGGGACAAAAAACATCCGACAACCATTTAGTAAGTATCCTTTATAATTACAATTTTTAAAATGTAAAAAAAAATTGTAATGATTTACTAAATAAGCCTACCCAACAATTCCTGAGTGCAAAAATCTTGTGCCAGAAAAAAAATAATCTACCAAACACAATTAAAAGTTGACAGCCAGGTAATTTATTATTGTTTGTTTCTTGTTTTTCCAGAAATTACAAAACCATTTAACAAACAACATAGACACAAGAAGAAATTCACTAAAAAGGCAGGTGACATTTAAAGTATAAAAATATTTTAATTGATAGTAAGGTTATATCTTCTTTTTAATTCCCTTCTCATTATTTTATATACTTTTCTTCTATGATGACGACATGTTTCGGTGATTTTTCAATTATTATTAGGTACTCCTTACAAAATATGAATATTATTAGAAATAAATATTTTAGTATTGCAAACACAGGTAGCCAGTTAACTGCCACAACAAACCATTGCCTCGAGTTTTAAAATTTTCCTAAATAGCTGTGAGAATGCAATATGAAAGAGTGATGAAACAATTAAGGCTGTATGAAGGTAGAGTCTGCGAATCAAAAGAAATGGGTACGCTAGATGTAATATGTGGCTAAATGATGTAGACAAATGTGTAAAAAAGAGAAACATCAAGAGTTTTAAGAGAAAATAGCATACAATATGACATGTAATAATACTGTTTTGGACCCCTCTCATATATTCAAAAGGTCATGGATAAAGTGTATTTTTTTAAAAGAACTGTATGTTAAATTTTCTTTTAATACTTCATCCATGGAAAATCACATGTTTTTAGAAATAATGTCAATGTAATGAGCTTCAAAACTTTTCTTTTCTCTAAAAGATCATCTCCGTTATATTAGAAAGATCTTATGACGCTGGCTCCCTCTTTCCAATAGGAAGCCAGCCTTCATAACATCTGGTCGCGAGGAGTCTTTCTATTTTGACACTGTTGACAAGGGGTCCAAGAAGAAAGGGGTAGGTAATATATAATCCACTTGTGTGTATGAATACACACAGTGCTGTTAACATAAATCTAGAGAATGTCTAATATCACATAACAATACCAGTAACTTAAATTCATAGAATACACAGTAAAATGTTAAAGAGTAAAATCACAGAAAAGCAATCTGTAATTTAACAAAAACTGTATCACTTAATATCATATCTTTAGTGCTGAAGGTATAATCTCCGTATCACTTTAATTGGTGCTAATCGTGGGGCAATCAATCCGTAGCACTTTAATTAACTCCCAATTGTGGGGCATTAATTATCATATCAGTATAACTCGTATCACCATAATTGGCGACCAACGTGGGGCAATCAATCCGTAGCACTTTAATTAACTCCCAATTGTGGGGCATTAATCTTCATATCAGTATAACTCGTATCACCATAATTGGCGCCCAACGTGGGGCATTAATCTTCATATCAATATATATAACTCATATCACTATAGACTCAGCGTATGGATGTTGTTGAAGTGCAGGGGGTATGCAAGGATATGGAAGCGCAGAGAAAGTTAGTGAGGATGGATGAAGTACAGAGTTTTTTTTTAGTTATATGCACAGTTAGGTATGTAATTTTTGTTTCCCCTGATATGGTAGTTCAAGACTGTCCATTGTCTCCAAGAGTTGTGCTTCCACAAGTTCAACGAGAGGAGCCAGTACATCTCAAACATCTATTAATAGTCATGCACATGCTTCACTACAGAGATACAGCCAACCAGGTTACAAAGGAGGGTTGCATACTTCAACAAATGAACATCCAGCAGTCAAAAAAAACAATGACATTATCAGGTAAATCCAGGATAAAACAACTTAATTTTACTGACTTAGCCTATATTTGGTTTTTCTTGGACTTATGAGATTAGGAAATATTAACATCTTACCATCTACGCATGGGAAAAAAAGAATCAAATAAGACAAATTTAATCATATTGTAGAATCTACATGTATATAAGCCAGGGAAATTAATCTACATTGTAATGCAGGAACTCTTTGTAATGCGATAGATTATATTTGATTTCACATGACTTAATGTTGGATCCGACATCTTAGCTCAGTCGATAGCATGTCTTTCTACTGATAAGAGTCCCGGGTTCGATTCCCGGCATGGCTGAAAATTTATCGTTGGTGAAATGTTGGTTTACCCTTTTATAGCGATAAATTAACAGCCGGGGACTGGATGTTATACCTGTCCTAACTAAGTCTTAATTTATTATAAGGCATATCAAGCTATGACTGGCCTAGCAAGCCGGCAGTGGAAAATATATGGCTTAAATAAAAACTGACCTGGACCATAGGCTGGAAACATTAATGGACGTAAAAATGACTTGATTTATGAAGACATGAAATTAGATCTAGTAACTTTTCTAGCTGTAAGATTAGGGCCTAGACTTTAGTAAACAGCTTTCTAAACAAGAACAATGGTAATGCACAGTCCTGTAAACCTTATTATATTGGTATTCTACACAAAAATTGAATTGCGACTGAGACATACTCTTTTTGTGTACTTTAATGATATAGATGTATAGGTTTAATATGGTAGTTAGCATATATTCATTGTTCTAGTGTCCGAATACCTCAATGCATCACAAACGATTTGGCCTTAGGAGATGGCAAAGGCATGGGTTCAGAGGGGTTAATACGCTTTCTCAGAGCAAAGGTGAAAGTTTTACAAGATGAAGTTAGTAAATTACAGGCAGACTACAAGAAAAGGGTGTGTTGAAAAATATTTATCTTTTTGGTGTAAATTGTTTTATACTGTTTGTTTTAAGTATTTTTAACTCATGTTATGTCTTCAAATATCCCACAAAAAACCTATTTTTTATAATAAACAAGATGATAATTATCAAAGTATGTTGTAGGGTTTGTGTGTTTGACAACATATCAGAGTTTGAACCGGACCAACAGCATTAAGGATTTTCCCGCATTCCCTAAATGAGACAATTTATTTTACTATAACACTTAGCATAAATATGTATGTAAATACATTTATTTTCCTTAAAAATAAATTTTACTTAAATAGAGAAAGTATTGTGATTGTGATGNTGCAAAAAAAAAAAAAAAAAAATGTTGAGAATATACCTAGGGGTCAAACCACAATCTCCCCGCCATTGGCCATCTAGTCTATTATGTGAGTGGCACACCTTAGACCATGCGGCCACTGAAGTGTGTCATATATTAATTAGACTAATGGTAAAGAAGGTAGTAATTAGAGGAAAGTTACTCATATTTGTGGTGGAGGGGAAGTGAAAAAGTTTAGGAAAAACCACCCTTTGTACAGTCAGCCAAGATTTGAACCCCAACCCCTACATTACCAGCAAAACAGATTAAATAAGTTTGACATTTAGACCACATACCTACCAGTGCAGATTTTATTGTGTTATTTCAACACTTTCAATTCTATTACTACCCAAGTAAGTATCATTGTAAAAGATTCCTAAAATGTGGTTTAGGTACACAATATCCACTTATATAGAATCCAAACGTTTGGCTGAATACCGATACATAAAACTCAAAGTCACATTAACTAAACAGGGTGACCACTGATCGGGAAAACCTGGAATTTGTATGCCTAGATTTGGTACATTGAGGAAAAAACCCTGGAAAAGTGCTTGAATTATGCTGTCTGTAGGGAATTTAAAGGGTTCAAGGTACACATGTTCGTGAACAGGGGCAACTAATTTCTTTTATACTTTTAGACCTCTTCATGCAGAATATATTCACAATGGTCATGACAGACTAACAAACTCTTGATTTTATTAATATAAATAAATATATATATTTAATAAATATTCAAACATATTTCTTTCAAATGTGAAAAAGACACTATAATTTACATTCACTGAATTACTTATATTTGGGAGTGTACTTGTAGAAGGTAAAGTAAATAAGACCAATGGGTACACTTGTATTGTACCTAGACAGAAGAGTGGCACCAACAACATTCAGAGATAAAGAATGTTGAGGAAGACCGCAACAAATGGCACCAACAAGCAGTCGCCACTAAAGAACAGCTATGTAAGCAAGAACAACAATGCACCATCATGAATCGCAAACTGCAACAAAGGGAGATGGAAAATGTTGCTCTTAGAAAGGTATTTATTATTATTATTATTATTATTATTATTATCATCATCACTAGATTATTATTAGATTATTAACTCCATGACCTTAGCACAACAAACCATCCGGCAGTTAATATCAGTTTTTTTTAGACCAGAGCTGTTACCTGTTTATTCAAGTGGCTCCTCATTTGTCCTCACAAGGATGTGTTTGACCCCATTGCAGATACACTGCTTCACAGATAAATTCTGGATGCGCCGGGGATCGAATCCTGGATGTGTAGCCAGAAACTCTGAACATTAGACTACAGAGGCATTCTATTATTTGGTGATAGTCGTGAGGTCCGTCTCAATTATGCTCTCTTCGAAAGTACGCTCCAAGTGGTCCTCCTCCTGTTCTAGATCTTCCTGCTCAATGTCCTCAGGTTCGACAACAGGATCTTCAGGTGGTAAGGTGGTTTCTCTGTAGAACTTCGATATCTTCAACTTTTTGCTGTTCTTCGTCTATGGGGGGATCTTCAAGTAACTTGCGTCTTCTTCGTCGACGTTCTGGGGCTGCACGGCAAAGTTTGAGTCTGTTGGCATTAATAACAACTTCCTATTGTTTATTTTGTAATCCCCATCACCTAGTTTCTCGAGGATTACGTATGGACCCTTCCATCGTTTTGCCACTTTCCTTGAGACTTCTTGCTTTAAAGCTGTATCCTGCAGATAAACTAAGTCCCCTACGTCATACATTTTGTTTGTAGTTTTCAGGTCATAGTACTATTTTTATGTCGCTTTTGCGTTTTTATTGGCGTTTCTTACTGCTTTGTAAGCCTCCTTTAATCTAACAGCTAATTCTTGTGATGGTCCATTCTCTATGTTAAGGTTAAGTTCAAGGTCAACTTCAGTTGGTAATGTCATCTCCTTACCATAAATTAAGTAATAAGGTGTGTCCCTGGTTACTGAATTTTTGGTGCTCCTATAGGCCATCGCTGCACACGTCCCATGTTTTCTGTGATCTGTCAACAAACTGGGAGATCATGTTCACTATCGTCTGATGAAGTCGTTTTAACATTCCGTTACTCATAGGGTGGTATGGGGTTGTCTGTAATTTCTTTATCTGCAGAAGTCTGCAGGTCTTTTTCAATAAATTAGAAATAAAATTCCTACCCTGATCGGTGAGTAAATGTTTTGGTGCTCCGCGACGTAAGACGATCTTCGTTACGAACACTCTGGTGATTGTCTTCGCAGTCTGGTCTGGTATGGTGAAAGCTTCACACCACCTTGAGAAATGATATATAAAAGTGAGCACATACTTATTTCTATTGTTAGATATTGGGAGTGGGCCTACTAGGTCCATGGAGACTTGCTCGAATGGCTCTGAAGTCGGTTCATATTTCCCTAATGATACTGTTATCTTGTTGCCTGTATTCTTGCGAGCGTCACACCCTAAAACATAATTTTCAAGGTCACTTGACATGCCCTTCCAAAAATATCTCTCCTTTATAATGTCTTGCGTTCTCTTGATGACTGCTAAATGGTTTATTGTGATGGTGTTCAATTACACGGTTTATCATTGACCTTGAGACCACTAACCTCCACTTGTTTTCATTGAAGTACAACAATGAATCCCTATCAAAAGAAAAATTCTGTAAATTTCCATTTTGCAAACCTAAACTCTTATTTTTACAATAATGGTCTGTTTCCTGTTCTTGACGTATCGCCTCTCTACTTAGTAAAGGTACATATTCTGCCTGTTCAATTTTGTTCATTTGTGATGAGCATCCACTTGAGTGCTGCGTGATCAATTATTACCTCTAATTTCCTTCCGTAAGATAACATCTAAAATATTTAGTTGCCCAGACCAAGGCAAGCAATTCTCTTTCGGTTGTGCTATAGTTACGCTCAGCTTGGTTTAATTGTCGTGACGCAAAAGCGATAGGTCTTTCTTCTCCCGAAAACCGCTGCGACAGCACAGCACCAATTGCTGTCCCACTTGCGTCTGTCACTAATATGAAGGGTTGTGTGAAATCCGGGTATCTCAATACTGTTTCACTACAGAGCACATTCCTTAAGGTGTCAAATGCCTGTTGACACTCCTTAGACCAACTAAATTTGGAATTTAGTTTTGTGAGCTCAGTAAGTGGTTTTGCTATATTAGCGTATCCTTCTATAAAGGGTCTATAATAGCATGATAACCCTAAAAATGCTCTAATGTCCTTTATGTTACGTGGTGCTGGATAGTTATGTATGGCTTCAATCTTCATGGAGCTAGGTTTGATTTCCTGATCTGAAATCAGATGATTTAGATATTCTACCTGCCTTGCTGCAAACTTGCATTTTTCTAGGTGTATTTTGAGATTAGTGCTTTTTAGTCTGTCTAAAACCCTGTCCAAAGAGTCTACATGTTCATCTATAGTTATACTAAAAATGATGAAGTCATCAATGTAAACTAGACATTCTACGTCATTCAATCTCGATAGTACACTATCCATTAAACATTGATAAGAAGCTGAGGCATCGGTTAGACCAAAAGCTAAACGTTTATACTGTAAGTGTCTGGTTGGTGTAGAAAATGCAGTTTTTTCTCTGTCCGCTGGTTCTATCTCTTGTTGCCAAAACCCACTCCTAATATCAACAACACTAAACAAGCGACAGTTTCCCAATCCATCCAACGATTCTGTGATAAGGTGCAAAAGGTAAGCTTCTCTTCGCGTAACAGAATTTAGTCCTCTAAAATCTGTACAAAAGCGGTACTTTATTTTTCCATCCGGTCCAGTTCTTTTTACTAAAATACACCAAACTGACCAAGGAGAGTCTGACTCTTCCACTACCCCCTTAGCTAACATATCCTCTACAATTTCTTCCATTATTTCCTTCTGGGCCTGTGGTAATTTATTCAGTCTTTTATTTATTGGTTTAGCATCCCCAGTGTCAATACGGTGTTTTACCTTACCTTACCTTACCTATACTTCCTGCTTTAAGGTCAAAAAACAAATCTTTGTATTTTGTTAGGACATTTTATATTTTAATTTTCTCGAAATTTTTCAAATGGGTTAGTTTCTCTCCAAGCATATTTTGAAATTCTCTTTCCTCATGTAAGCATTCTTGCTTCAATTCTAGTAAAGTCTTGATAGGTAATAACGCATTTTTCTCTATCTCAATTTCCTCCTGAGTAACATTCAAAATTTTCAAAAATATTCTTCTATTTGGCTGTATTTTGGCAATTACTCGCATAACTAATACGCCGCCGTGTTTCTTAACGTCTCCTGGCTCATAAAACACTTCCTGTGTAACTGGTGTGTGATGTTTTTCTACTTTTACTTGTATTAGTATTTGAGCATTCTTTGGTAAAATTGTGTTCTGACTACTAAAGATGTTCCATTGTTGAGGTCCTTCCGGATCGTGGATTCCTCCAATGGTTAGTTCCTTCTGTATTGACTTCACATCGGTCGTCTGGATGATCAATCCATCTGGCTGTGTTATCTTCTGCAGAGTTGATTGGTGTTGTCCTTCCACAGGACACTCCTTAGTGTAGTCATGGCTTCTCTGAAATATCCATTTATTTTTTACCAATACTCAATTTATGGGTTTTCAAATTTATTTTTGCTCCTCTTCTTTTAAAAAAATCAAGTCCCAAAACACCTGCATAAGGAATGTCAATCCTTGCAACACTTAAGTCATTTTTGAAAATTTTATTTCTGATACAAAATTTGACTTTTTGAACACCAAGTATTTTTATCTCTTTGCCAGTGACACCCCTAGCACTCAAATTTTGTTTTTCCAGCAAGGCTGAACTAACCTGGGATTTTATTACATTAAGTGTGGCGCCTGTGTCCTCCCATACGGTGGTTAATTTGTGCTTATCTAATATTTTAGGTTCAATGCCAGGGTGCCCTATGAACCTCTGGAGTTTGGGTACTTATGCCCCCTTTCCTTCCCTCTTTGTCTACACTGAGACACATAATGTCCTTTTCTTTGGCAACCAAAACAAACAACCTCTTTTTAAGGGGTTGGAGCGCCATAGGCTTCTTTCTTCCCTTTTAGTAACTCGAAATTGTTTTTATCAGAACGTACCTTGGTTTATCCAGACCTGACATTGTGCTAGCACTCACATGCTCTGTGGCCCTTCTTACCACAGATTTGACAGTCCATGGTGTCATTGACCCGGAAGACTTGCTGTCCTTCCACAAGCGATTATTGTGGTCCAGTTCCTCTGGACGTCTGGTGGATCTTTGAAGCTTCATCCGTCTTGCTGACGGTCTCTGCAATTTGTATTGCCTCCTCCAAGTTTGCAGGCAACCGGTAACGAACCTGTGTCCCGGCATTACCTGTCAAACCAGCAACATAAGCAGCCAGTAATCTACGTTCCGCTTCTTCAATAATCACTGATTGTTTAATTGGATCTTCGACCCGTCTAATTGTTTTGTTACAAAGCCTTTTACATCTCTCTGCAAATTCCTAAATGCTTTTATTTACATTTTGAACCACGTTTTGTAATTTCGAGTAATAAAATTGATCTGGATGATTTTCAGAAAATCTTTCAATAAATTTAGCTTTGAACCTCAAATAATCTACTTCAGACTGTAGCTCTACATTTGAACTTAAAAAATCACTAGCTTTTCCTTCTGATTTTAAAGAAATTATCAAAATTTTATCTTCATCTGTAAAATTACTTAGTTTGGAAGATTTTGCAATTTGATTGAAAAATTCTACAACAGAAATGCTACTTTTCAAGATTTGATTAAATTACTTGAATTAAAATTTTTAACAGTTTCATTCTGTTCTTTAGTAGTTGCTACTGGAGTAAGCCTTTTAATTTCTTCCCTTAATGTGTCAATTTGTTTTGACATCACGTCAAAAGCTTTCTGAAATTCTACTTCTTTATCTAAGGCAATTTTTGTAGAGATAAAAAAAAATACAATAATTTTTATCTAATTTATTAATAAATTTAATCATTAAAATTATTATTACTATTATTATTATTATTATTATATCTTGTTTTTTTTTGTTTTTTTTGTACTCTCCGAACAAAACAAATATAAGCATTTCTATCCAAGTTAAAAAGAAGATAAAACAATAGCTACTTCCCTTTATTGTGTAGCTACCTGTCTCTGTGTGTGTTACATATGGTGTTGTAATCACAATATAAAAATATTACATTCTATAATAAAGGCCTTAAAATAATTTAATGCTATAATCATAACTATATGTTTAAATGAGTTTATTTCAGTTCATTGAATTAAAATTTCACCCAACTTCCATTCAATAATATTTAATTCACATTTAAGTTTCGATGAAAGAGAACACTTTTCTTTTCTCTTCAAATGTTGCTATTTTTTTTAAGGAAGTGGAATCGTTACGGAAAGAGATGAAGTTAGTTCTACAAACGACAGGGAGCAATGAGGTGCGCTTAAATCGCTGCCTAGAGGATACGGAAAAACTGAAGATCACAATTAAACAAGTCAAACAAGAAGAAAAGGTTTCTGACTCTTAATATTTCTATCATTCAAGTAAATCTTTGATATTTTCAAAACTATAGTTTAAATTTTATTCTAGTATGAATATTTCCTTTGCTTTATTTTCATTCACACAATTTAATTTTTGGAGATTATAGAGAATAAAGATATTAAAGAACGAAACACATCCTTGCAAAAATTCAATTAATATTAAATATAACACAAACACACATTTTACTCAAGTAACTCTCAATTTTTGATAATCATCTAGTTTATAGAGTTCTAAATAAATATTTAGTTCATTAAGAACTTTTTTTTGATAATCATCTAGTTTATAGAGTTCTAAATAAATATTTAGTTCTTTAAGAAAAACTTTTTTCACTTTTTGAGGTATTTGGTTATAGTTGTAAGGTACAGGAAAGAAGTATGACATACCCACACAAGTGGGCACACAAAAAAAAGTCAATCTTGTCTAATCTAGTTTTCTGGTTTGGAATTATGGGGTGGTTTTACATAAATGACTTTTCACGATCTCCGTGTGAATGTAGGAACCCTTAAAATTTGACCTTCTTCCTCCTTAATACATTAATATAATTAAATATGGATATCCATGATAGTTAATGAGAAGTAAAATAGTATAGAAAATTTAAAATTAAAAAAAAGTATGGAACTTTTCTAAGAAAAATGTACTATTCAATCAAAAATCCATGAAAATTATTTTCAAATATTTACTATCTAAAAAATGATCAGAATGCAAGAACAAGACTGAGTGAAATATAAGCTGGAGTGAAGTGGAAGGTATGATGATTTTCAGCATAATAGATAAATCAACCTAACTTAGACTCGACCCCACTTTTTTTTTTTTTCCTTTT
>CABFWB010000121.1:206962-220462 GCA_902151455.1 Timema bartmani | reverse complement strand
AAAAAAAAAAAAATTAAATTTAAAAACTTGAATTAAAATTTATCATTCAAAGTTAAAAAACATATTTTTTTCACACCCTCCTTCATCAGTCATTCTGCAAGAAAGAGTATTTATTTCTGTAAAATTTGATATAAGTTTGGTGTTTGTAGGTTTGTCTGATTCTAAACTATATGACTTTGTAAAATCATGTATACGGGACAGTACTTACAATTTTGAAGTCGGCACCTGTGTTTGGGAAAACGCTCCCCATGAAGTCGTAAGATCTGGGTTACCGTCATCACTAGTGGTATCAAGAGTCAAGTCAATTACAGGCACAAAGTCACTCACTGTCAATGGTGTCTAAGAAACGTAATCGTTCATTTATTTAAAAAAATATTTTCATAAACATTACAGTGCTTTCTGTTGAAGAAAATACTAACTAGATCTTCATATTTATAATACAGTCCTTGTGGTGACATCTAGTAATAATATATATAACCAAAAGACTAGATTTGGCTGGCGCCGATGGATCGGCCGTGTGTGTTTTAAGCATTTAAGGGTTAATATACCACCTAACTGAATGTGAACTCACTATCACAAAATAAGTTATCATTTAGTTATAATCTCTATTTTTTATAGCAACTAAATTAATATGAACCAAAAGAGAATTGAATATAATTAAAAAGATACCACTGTGGGAAAAATTAACATCTTATCCTTGTCACCTTTTCTTAAATTAGAATGTTGGATTTGTAGGCAAAATTAAGATTCAAATTCGAGAAAAGTTATATTTTACCCATCTCCAATAGTAACAATATAAATAATAATAAAATGAACTATTGCCTAATGGCTTGGATATGTATAAGAAGACAGTGTAAAAACACTGCACAGTGATTTAATGCAAGTGATAGTGAAGAAAGCCAACCTGAAAGAATATTCAAGTTATGGCCTGATAGGAACAAACACACTTATTTCTTAATTTCTTCATACTTTTACAACTACATAGTTTTAAAATTTTCGAAAATATTAATTTTTTTTATATACACATTCATAATACATAAAACACAAAGAAAGATATATGGGACTATATGATTGAAGAATTTGAAAAATAACTGTAAATTAGTAGCAAGCATGTAGTCTCGTATATATATTTCTTTGTGTTTATGTGTCTTTATAAGCAAAGGGATATTTCCTTAAATTTAAAAACAATATGAAAGTTTGAAGAAGTTTTAAGTTTGCAAAGTATTAGAAGAAATAAAGAGAGAAGTGTGTTTGTCCCTATTTAGGCCTAGTTGTGGATTCACACGTTTGCCGAAAAACTAGCACAGAACAGAAACGTGGTCATGTGACGCACTCTAAGCCAATCACAAGATTTCCGCTTAATCGGCGCGAGCTGTTCTGCTGAAGCTCAACTATTCTCTACTTTGTTCACTCTGCTCAAGATGTTAGGTAGAGGAGAACCAATCAAATCTCGGAACCAACCATCTTAAATCAGTGCGCATGTGCATTTGACAACGCATGCGCTCTACAGTCAAAAACTAGCAGACAGCTTCGTTGGCCGTTGTGAGGAAATTTGAAATAACCTGTTAATGTAAAACGTGTGTATCGATGTATTGGATTCTGCCACGACACAGCATTATAATTTGTAAACATCCATCAGGACACCGATCTAAAATATATGTCTATCTACTAGAAAATAAAATCTGTTGATAGTCAGCTGTTTAATGTTAGCGTTGCATTGCATCATGGGTCAACTTAAAGTGTGTAAATTGCTGCGCCTCTGAGGCAGATTCTGCTTTCTATTTTCGGCAAACGTGTGAATTAAGGTTAACATAATCATCCTTTCAATTTGACTTCCTTCACCATCACTTATTTTACATAAAGAATAAGTAATATTAAAATATTATTTCAGAAAACTTTTATTTAAAAAACGGCATAGTTAACATATAACTTAAAAACATGTGAACTAATATCAATCATAAATGAAGAGGAAATAATATATACAAATCTTAATAATACAACAATATGTTCAGCTTAGAATTTGGAGGGGCATGCGAGACTAAATATTCTTGATCTAGTCTCAAGTCAAAATATGAATTATTGAAAACTTGAGTTATTTGAATGACTATAAACATTTAAGAAAAGTAGTTTATGACCTACCAATAAAAATAAATTAGTGCCTTTTTTTAAAATTTTGATTAGTCTGAAAAATAGGCTTAGGATGTTAAGAGCAAAAAATCAAGGATGAAGGCTTAATCTACTTAAAGACTTTTCAATTGGCAATGGTAAGAGACAAGAACAGTGAAAGCCATGGGAATGAAGAATGTGAGGAGAATGTTAGCTGTCACGAGGAGAAACAAGATTAGGAATGAAGTTATCCGGGAAAGTGGGGGTAAGGGAGCATATGAGATAGTCGAGGAACCAAAGTTGAGATGGTATGGCCATGTAATGATGATGGAAAATGAGAAAGCACCAAAGAGAATGGAGATGAAGTATGCAGGAAAAATACTGCAAGAGAGACCAGAGAAGAAACAGGAGGATCAGATAACAGAATGTGAGAAGAGAATGGTGGAAAGATAGAGGAAGACTGAGGCATTTTACTAAAGTGACCAGGGTGTAGGCTGGAAACATTTGTTTATGGTAATAATTTGGCAACTCTTTCATAAATAATTCATGCAAACATCAAATTTGTTTTTTAGTGTGGCTTTTGTGAGAAGCATACAAAGTGAACAAAATTATTTTTTGTTTATAAATTTGTCTAAGCACATTAATTATTGTTAGAATACCGAATTGGAAGAAGATAAATAATATTCTTATAGGAGTCTTTGTGTACAAAATTAGACCAGGAGTTATAAGAAACACACATTAAAGCATATTATTTTCACATTTCATTGGGATTTTTTTTAAATATACATAATTTTTTAACAAAATATAAGTTTTGTTATTGTTCTTGTCTTGCACATCCCTTATATTTTTTACAAAACAAGAATTCTCAATTATTGCCATTTAAAACAATAAACTTATAAGTATTGACACAAAATTAAGAAATAATTTTGTGTGTGTGACTTTTTAACACACATTTTATAGCAAAAAAGACATTAGGAGAGATTACATGAATTTTTAATGAACGAAATCAGTTTTCATACTTTGGTCATAATAATAATGATTTGAGTGACCTGGTGGTTTAGGGGTAAGATGTCAGACTTTTGGGATGGGGGTCAAGGGTTCAATCCTCGGTCCTGGCACAGACTTATCTTATTTCCAAACCCTTCCTTACCTCTGACAAGACATGTATTTAATCACAACTTGTGAATGTGTGAAATACCAGGCCTCCACCGTGGTTCGGATCCCACGTTAAACTGTAGGTCCTCCATTTAATCTCACCATCACCCTACCATTACACAAATTAGCGTATGTGCATATAACCCAAACGGGTAGTTAGATGCGGTGCTAATAATAATAATAATAATAATGAATGAATGATTTATGCTCGTCATCTTAGTTTTATAATGCCTTTATATTGGAGCTTACCACCATATGTCATGGTCACTGGCCACTTTAGTGATCATGATAGATTTTAGAAATATACACCAATTGAGTCATATGTTATGTTAAATAAATAATTGAATGCTCAGTTTATTTTAATTGAAGTATTTAAAGTGCACTTTCTGAATCAACTGATTATGTCTAAGGATGTGCGAGAACCACTTTTTTAATTAAAGACGATCTCGAGATGGGAACATAAAAAAAAGTTAAGATGTGAGAATAAGACAAGAACCATTATTATTATTTTAATTATTATTATTATTATTATTAGTAGTAGTAGTAGTAGTAGTGGTAGTGGTAGTGGTAGTGGTAGTGGTAGTGGTAGTGGTAGTGGTAGTGGTAGTGGTAGTGGTAGTGGTAGTGGTAGTGGTAGTGGTAGTGGTAGTAGTAGTAGTAGTAGTAGTAGTAGTAGTAGTACCACCATGTCTTACTACCCGGTCGGGTTATACACACACTAATGTGTATTGTGAGATGAAATGGAGGACCTACAGTTTAACGTGGGATCCGAACCACGGTGGAGGCCTGGCATTCCTCACTTTCACAAGTTGTGATTAATACATGTCTTGTCAGAGGTGAAGGATTGATGATTATTAAAGTAAATATTTAGTTTATATTGTGCCAAAGTTTATTTTGACTTTTGGTCTAGCGCTTGCTTTGGATTATCTTATAGTTCATTCAGACACAACTCAGCACATTTTAAATGCAATTAATTAAATAATGATAATTGCAATGTATATCATTTATAATATTTTATTTTATACAGTTTATAATGTCAAAGTTTTATATTGAGAAACAATATGAATAACCAAAACATTTCTTAATGAAGGCTGTTTTTGGTGAAAAAATGTGGCCTATTTTTGGGCTATTACCATATCATTAGAAATAATAAATTTCCAGTTTGATTTTTTAATTTCCTAAGTTCGTTTTTTGCTATTTCAGTATTATTTGTTTTCAAATGTTTCCAATTTTAAGATTCATTTTTAGTTTTCAAGAAAAAATAAATATTTTTTTTCCTCGAATTTTTGAGTTATGCACATTTCTAATTATATCAGCACACGAGAATTTCTATAGGCGAGAGCTAAAGGGCCTATCAATTTTGCTGGGAAAGGTATTTTCACAGACCTTCCAGCATTCTTTTAAATAGCACAATCGACATGGGACTGATGACTCTACTTTCCCTCCAAAGGAAGTTGTGCTATGAATTTTTGAATGCTTGGTAAAATGCCTTTAGTATTGAATATAAAGAAGAGTAAGTATACCTAAAAGCACTAAGGATTTCACCTTGAGATCTTGAATAGGCAATATTCAATTCAACATCTGATCACTTTATTTATTTTAAGTGTAGAACATTAAAAAATATATATACACATGCCATGTTTTAATTTAAATTAAAGCTGCCTAACTTAGGTTCATTTACATAATTTTTCTTAGTGTTGTTCCTTTTACCTGCTACAATACCATTATTGAGCAGTACCATGATTAAAAGGGGTTTAGAGGTGTGTGAAGTCCACTTTTTTTTATTCAAGAAGACGAATTTAACTATATGAAGTATTCTGGGAGCCAAATCAAAGTACAAAAGTGTATGTAAATGGTTAGCTTAAACAATAAATACCACTAGGAAAAAATACTGCAAAAATGTTTATAATACTTTTTGCTTATACTTTTGAATCAAGTAAATATTATTAGAGCTTGTAATTCAATTACTGTAAATTTTGGTAGTATGCACATTAATTTGTAATTAACAAAAGAGCATTAAATGATATAAATTGAATATAACAAATATGGATTTCCTTGTATATTTTTTATTGGAAATGCTTCATAGTTTACAAAGATGATATTTTGTCCAGAGATAAGTAGAAGCTGACAAATACGCAAATCGAAGGCAAGGTTTCGGTTTCGCACACCCCTATTTAATACTATGTTTTACCACAGATACATGTCAAGTGTGGTAAAATTTCCATTGCTTGCTAAAATTATAATCTGTTTTCTCAGCAGTTTGAATGAGTGGGCAAAATTGTTATATTGACAAGTGTAAAACATTTAAATTTGCTACAAGATCAAACAAAGACCACCCACATGAAATAAACTCCAAAGAGCTATTAAAAAATGTCTTAACCGATCAAGAAAATGTATTAATTTTTACTTTTATTCCTACAGTTGGAATACATATAATGTGGTGACAAGAACCACATCTAACGATTCACTGACTTTTATTATGAAAGACAAATGGTGTAAGCTTTGTACGAACATATGTTGATGATGATGCAGGTTCTTTTTTATGCCATACATACACATTTCATTTTACACACAGAAATTTAAGTTTAGGAATGGAAACAACATAATGATAGTATATGGTGTTCATTTAATGTACATTGCTTTAAATAGTTTCTCACCAAACATATATAAGATTTCCCCAACCTTTTTGTTACAACTCTCACTGTTCATTAAATTCAATGATTCAACTTTGAAAGCAATAGATTGTTAACAATAAAACATTGCAACTTCCCATATGAACGCACAACTAAAAATTATAACAAAAAAAATATATATAAAAAATTAATAACATGGGAAAATGCAATATTTTAAAATATATAAGTATTCGTTAACACCGCTTTACTTCAATTTACATTAGTTTCGTTAACATACTTTTTAGTTTAATTTTAACGCGCTCAAGTTATTGTTTCATAATTTACAATGAAATACGATCATCTTTCACAAAATAAGATATCACGGCACACACAGCACAAAGTATTCCACGCGATGTCATAAAAGTTTTATGATAGATTTTCTCAACAGAACGACTTTTGGTTGAGTAATCATGCTAGATAACTGTATGTGTCCTTCTGGCCTTCAGTTCTTTCCAGATACTCTTTCTCGATTAGGATATCAATACATTTCTGAAATGGAAACAAATAAATTATTGTAAAAAAAAGTTATGATTGAAATAAAGTGTGTTAAACATATAATAAGTCTTTAAACATGACGGTATTTAGAAAATGAAGCACAAATATGGGAATAGAAACACTAATATATTTAACAAACACTTCAATATTTCAAAGAAACATGGCATCTTCCTCAAGTAGTTGTAGACATGTTGCATCAAAATTAAGGCTGTGCAAAGTCCACTTTTTAAATTTGAAGCAATGCCGAATTGAATAATATGAATTATTCTCAATACGGAATCGAAGTTCGAATATTTAATAAAATGTTAATGTTGGATAAAAAATATTATAATTTGCATAACTATGTAAATTCAGGTAGTAAATATAATTTACAAAGTCTAAATTTTAAAGAATTATGTTTTGTCTTAAAATGGTAAATTAAGTTACTGGCACAAAATCTAATTTAATTATTTTAGATTTTTTTTAAATGCAAACACTATTTTGTGATGGAAATAACAGCAGAAAATGAAAATAATAAACATAAATGTGTGTTTTAAATTAAAAATTTGTTTTTGGTGAAGCTTCATAATTATTGTCAAATCAGGAATTAAATTTTTGAATCAAAGTCGAAGTGAACGAATGTACAAAGCAAAGTTGAAGTTTTCAAAGCTTCGCAAACCCTTAATTTAAATAGTGAAGTGTTTGTGAATACATCTTTGTATTTTTACTTTTATTTGTGGTTCTGTTTTATTCTATCGTATTTATTTAATGACAAAAAAAAAGTTAAAAACTCTTCAGATAACAATTTTTCTATACAATTCACAGTGCTAAAAATTTGTGCTAAAGTGACATTAAGGCAGCTTTATAAATTCAGGGGCTTTTATGGGACCAACTAAAATTTGCATTATAAACAAAGACAAATTTAAATTAAGACAAGTTTATTGGTGATCTAAGTTTCAAAAATAAATACTAACCAGTTAGTTTCAAGTGGCTTTTAAAGTATCATTTCCATTAGTCCTAAGTCTATTATTTATTGTATACATTTTTATTCTGTCAAGATCAATAAATTTACAAGCCTGATGGGGAAAAAAAAAATCTTACTGAATTGTTGAGGAGCATATGAAATGATAGAAAACCAATATAATTAATTCAATCAAAAATGATAGTGAGAATACATTACCTTAATGATATGGACCCGTGGTTTGAAGCGCTGGGACAATTGGTTGAGTACCTCAGCTACTAGCTGTTGGTGTTTCAGCACTTTCCTCATCTTCATAATGCGTACAATGGCTGCCTGGATCAACAACTTACGGTCTTCCTCAATGTGCTTGTGAGTGGTCTCCTGTTCTACCTTAAGTTCCGTCTTCATTGGAATATTGATGTTCACTCTCAGCTTTTTGCTAAAGTGCACAGATAAATATTACTGCCCAAATGCCCGAACTAATATACTATTAATTACCAGAGAGCCTTGTTTGTGGCATATACAGTATTTGATTAGTTAACTAAAAAGTTATTTTTCAAAATAAAAAGTAAAAAAATGTTTTCCTTAAATAGTAACATAAGTGATCAACTTTGGCCAAAAACTAACAATTTTTTGAATAAATCACTTTAGTATGATACATAGTGTCTTAAGTTACATAAATATGCACAATATATTTTTAATGTTTAAAAATGAAATAAAACATTGTTAACTTAGAATTAGCTTAGGAAATATTTCATATATTCATGTAATTTCGCTTCAAATAAAAAAAAATGGACTCTAAAAATATTTTTCTGGTATACTTATTACTCTGGATAACTCGACTAATTAAACACTCACTTCTTGTATCCAGTGAAAAGAGAAACAATTGAGTTGGAGTGCAACTCGTTCTCATCATCGTCAGACTGTAAGAGTTTGGCCTTGAGCAGAATCTGCAGCACCTGAATCAAGAAGTCCTGCTTGATTTGTGTTGACTCGTGAAGCTGTTGTATCGACCATGTCTCACTTGTGTTGTATTGGAGTAAAACCGCCATCTGGAACGTGCTGGCTTGCAATGTATACCTGAGACAAATAAAAATGTTCATGTTAAATAACTTGGAAAGTATTTTGTGTTTAAAATTTATTAGGCCTATAATTAACAATATATTTGAGATTTAGGTCTTTGGGGATTCAATAAAAATTGCCTAAAATACTTTATTTGAGAGTGTAATTAAAAAAATGGAAATGATTATGAATATTAGATTGGTTACTTATAAGTCATTTATAATGTGCCTGAAAAGAAGATGCGAACATAGCAATGTTTAACTAAAAAGTAAAATTACAATCCAAGATTAGATTTTACCAGGATAGGAGAGTTGATACAGTTTAGAAATGTAGATAAATTACTATAAGGGTGCAACAAAATAATCAATCTGATTATTTTTGGTCACTGTGTCTCGCAACCTGTTTGGGTTACACACAAAGTCCAATTTTTATAGGAAGAACAGGAGAATACACCAACATTGATTGGAAGTTACTAACATTTGACATTATAGAAATATGTTTTATGTGATTGATTTATTATATATATTTCATCTAAAAAATTATAAAAGACTTTTAATAATACCTTCTTATGGATTACTTAATGATTTGTCTTTACATTATTAATTATACAGACTTTTAATGTGATATAAAGTTAATATTTTCATTGACGCCATATTGGCAACATGAACTACAATAGTGCAGAGAGTTATAAATTAAATGTATTATAGTTCCACGTTTATCTTATTAGAACCGATTATTATAAACCATATACAAATTATTATTTTGTATACCTTAAAAAAAAGGAAAATAAAATATTTGTTTCAAATGAAAGTTATTTATTTTTATGTTACAGTGAGTGAACACAATTAGCATTGGGTATTGATATCATCAAAATAAGACTTTCTACCAAGTCACCATATTGAATTCCTAATACAGCAACCTTTTAAAAAGCTTCACTTTGGATTTTTAATTTAAATAAAGAAGATATATTTAAATCACCAAAAAAGTTATAAAATGGTTATTTTTATAACCAATATTTATTTTAAAAATATTTTAAAATACTAGCTTCATTTTACATAAGTTGAAAGAGTAAAATATACCACATGCTAGCCAATGAGATTAAAAGCGTGTTTGTGTAATTTGTGTTGTATTGATTATTAAAAAGATCGGACAGAATTTAACTGGTACGTAATACATAAATTAATTTTTTTTAAATGCTGGTAATTTGTTTGGTAAAAATTACTCTACTTTGAAATGTATGATATATGATTTGTAAAGTGGAAGGCCTATTTGGCCTATTTGTATAGAACTTAAATCTTTTTTGAACTTCTTTATTCGTGTGTACGATTTATTATAGTGTTTGTGGCAGTGATATATATTTATGATATATTTAATTTTCAATTTTATGTTAATATATTTTCTAAATTTCATATTGTGTGTGTATCAAGAAAAGAAGCAGGCCTGACCTATTTTACCTTAAGATTGTTGTATTAACCTATTGATTAGGCCTAGGTCTGAAAATTGATGTTTTTATTATTACTACTAGCACCCCTTCTTACTACCTGTTTGGGTTGTATGCACTTATGCTAATGTTTAATGGTAGGGTGATTGTGAGATGAAACGGTGGAGGCCTGGCATTCAACATATTTACAAGTTGCGATTAATATACGTCTTGTCAGAGGTGAAGGAAGGGTTTGGCAATCAGATAAATCTGTGCCGGGACCGAGGATTGAACCCCTACGTCTTGTCAGAGGTGAAGGAAGGGTTTGGCAATCAGATAAATCTGTGCCGGGACCAAGGATTGAACCCCGGACCCTCACCACAGAAGTCTGACACCTTACCCCTAGACCACCAGGTCACCTAAAATTGATGTTAATATAGTATTAATACAAAACACAATAAGTTGAATTTGTTTTTAATAGGATAGGTTTATAAGTTTAGATATTTTGAAATTAACATAGCTTACAGTATTTTAATAGTCTTTTAACTTTGTATTAAATTTTTTTAAAGAGAATATCTTTGGTTAAGAAATTAGGTTGCATTTTTTAAAACCTAGCCAACAAGATTAAAGATTAGAAGAGCCTAGTGGTTCCAATTTATCTGCTGGATTCCTACCACTCAAGTACGATGTGCCTAAATTATCAGCTGTAATGCTCCAAATCAACGAGAGTAGTGTGAGATGGTGAGTAGGCCTATTTTGTATTTTCTTAAAGTTTTTTTTACATAATTCTACCTTTGCAAGGAGTGTTTTATCTCTGGCTAGTAGTTCTCACCATTTATAGTTCAGAACAGGGTGAAATGTGTTTCAACATAGCCTGGTTTTCTTCCTATTTATATAGTTTGTCAAGTAGTTACAAAAATTATAAAAGGCTACGAGAGCAGTACTTCAGATAAACTGTGATTATAACTTAAACAGCTCTAGGTCTATTACTCACACAAAACTGTTGGATATTGCGTTTGTGGTATTAAGACTATTTTCCGATAGCATCTGTTTGTATACTGAGCTTGAGCCTTCAAGATATATGTTAACAGGGGTTGGTGCGCAAAAATCTCTACATATAGATCACATTTTTATATATAAAATAGTAAATAATAAATGATCTAATACCACCATTCTGGTCACAATAATACGAAGATTCTAATGACACTAAAATCATGATTAATGAAGATAATTTATAGCTCACAAATGAATCAAAACTAGGCATAGCTAAGTTCTATGTTGTTGATGTTTGAAAGGATAGGTTCTGCTAGGTTAAATACTTTAAAACAATAAAAAAAGATACCTATTGCATAGAGTAATACTTTACAATCACAATACTTACCAATAGCTTAACCTTACTTTTAATTTGTAGGCTAGTAATCAATTAAACATTATAATGGTGCTAGGAAAAAATTATGTCATAGTAAATTAACATTTAAAGGTAGAAACACATTTTTGTAAATAAGCCTAACATTTTAGCCAGTTGTTTAAATATTGAAAAAATAACAAAAATTTTCAATTAGGCCTAACAAATTTTATTATAACTTTAATAATCGTTTATTTATCCTCTAAGGTTTTTTTTTACTGGTATGAGTGAGCGGAAAATTAGTTAACAGTATTTGTTATTTTTTATAAAATAAAAGTATCTTATATAGATGTATTGGTTTTGGCGTAGGTACCATCCCCCTCCCTCCCACCGTTTCACACTTTTATTCTACAAATTATTTTAAGGGTTAATTTTATCTGTAGACATGTTTGAAGAAGTAAGTTCTTAGCTAAATATTGATTTCAGTTACTGTGAAAGGAACATTGATGAAGTTGAGACTCCTGGAAAGAAGAAAATCAGAAAACCAATTCCTGGCATTTCAGCTAAAGGAGTAGATGAGTTTACAAGAGATTCTATACATCAAGTTATCTATAGAATGTATAATCAAGGTTGGTTCCACAGTGATCATTTACAAAACTCTTACTTGGATCTTGATCTCCCTTTTGACTATCTACAGATATAGGCTAATGTTCTTATTTTGAATGTTTGGTCCTCAACAGCAATATAAAAATAAATTGTATTTCATACAAACTATAACATGTTTACATTAGCTGTAATTTGTATAATATTTTTTATTGAAGCACAAAATATCCAATTATTCTTTTTATTGATAATTCTCAGTAAACATGTGTCATTGGATACTGTCTTGTTGGCCATCAGAGACAGTGACACAAATTTCAAAGGAAGCAAGTCTTTATTGAACAAATTGCTGAAATTAATGGGCTTAAAATTATTTGTGTATATGGGTAAAAGTCTTGCTGAGCACAGTGTGAAATAGGTTCAATTTTTGTATAAAATTGGCACCCTTAACTAACATTTGTACACCTTTACGCCTTGCTTCAGATGCTAATGGGTAACCTTGATAAGTCACAGGATCCTTGCACAAATACTAATTTGCAATCACCAACAGTTACTCCCTTATCAATTGTTTGTTTTATGTTATAAGTGAGGCCAGTATGTGTAGATACATATACATTTTTTAGATGGAGTAAGGATGTGGACCACTGCAAGAAGATTGAAGATTCAGAGAGATGAAGATGGATGTGAATAACAGACACCCACGTTTAATAATCAATCTAGGCAACGACGAGGATAAAGATGAGTCCAACTCCAGTGATGATGTTTAGACAAGTCCAGGGGTGATAGTAACCAACTCCTAAATTTGCTAACGTGATTTTACGGTCATTAAATTATTCTAAAAACCATTACCTCATCAAAACATTAAGTCAAGTTAAGATCTTACACATCTAACATATTATACTGTCTAACCATTAATAATAAAAATATACCACTGTGAATGGTCCAATCTGTGTTTTACTCTCTGCTGCTGAAGATGGAGACTAATGTACCCCAAAAATTACATAATTATGTGTTGTAGTATGTTTTAATTGTGAACTTTGTGGCCTACTGTTTCCTGATAAGTGTGTAGGCATTGCTCTTACTATCCTCTTTCAATGTTTAATTATCTACACATATGAAAGAAAGTAAAAAAAAATTGCATTTTTTAAAAATATTTTATTTTAATTGAATAAATTAAAATGTCATTTATTTTTATTATTATTATTTTTATTGTTTTCAAAACTTTGCTTGTCAAAAGTGACAGCTGTTAAACATATGGTCTTTCAAATCATATGTTAAATAAAATGATAGAATATTAGGAAACAGAGTACAAATAAAAGTAAAAACACTAACACATATTTACACAAACTTCAATATGTCGATGTTATTATAGCATCTTCCTCACGAAGTAGTAGTAATTAGACTAATCAGTCAGTCAAATTTACTCTTAATAGTTTATTTTTCCTTTTTATTTAGTTCTATCAATTTCCTTTACTATAAAATTATTTAGCCATTTTTATACAAACTACTAGACATGGTGAATGCTAAACTAATTTTGTTTGACACCAAAATCTTACATTCTAATTATGGAATTAAATAAGATTGGAAACAAATTGTAGCCACTTTTTCTCAAATCTGAATTTTACCGGCAGAAAATATGATAAACATGAGAGGTTACCTTTCCCCACACATAGGTAGATCTTTTCCCCTCAAATTATGTGTGCAC